>WEIV01028251.1:341432-416919 GCA_013390005.1 Calyptomena viridis | reverse complement strand
CGCTGCAGCCGCGGCCGCTGCGGGCACGGCTTTCGGCACCGCGCCGGCACCGGGAGCACCCCGGTAGGGCGGGGGGAACGGGGCGTTCGTGATGCCTGGAACAATAAATGCCTTTTGGAATGTATGTATTTGTTATTATTTTTCAGCCCTCCTCGTGGTTTCAACATCCCCCCCGCGGCGGGAATCGCACAGCCG
Source organism: Calyptomena viridis (assembly GCA_013390005.1). Lineage (NCBI taxonomy): Eukaryota > Metazoa > Chordata > Aves > Passeriformes > Eurylaimidae > Calyptomena > Calyptomena viridis. The sequence goes on along the minus strand of WEIV01028251.1, from coordinate 416,724 downwards.
TGGTTATGGAGTTCTCTTAAGCCAAGCAGCGCCAGCATCCCTTGGAAAGTTTTCCTTCCCGAAAGGCAACAGCAGGTCAGCTACGGGGCTGGAGGTGAGGAATACTCCTGTTACCCAGCTCCTTATTAAATTAACGGGAGTGGCTGAAGTTGGGGGTGACTCGAGCCACGCTGTTCCAGGCAGTGACTAATGAGGACTAATCCAGATTGTTTTCTGTATCGCAGCAGAAGAAAGCATGGCTTGTGTTGGTGATGAAGGCGGCCTTTCTGAGATGTGAATAAGAGCTTTCTCTGAATGCACATCGCTACACAGCCTTGATAACTGTGCTTGATAAGCCTACTGAAACTAAATAGGCAAGTTTTATATTTATGCATCATGGAAATACAGAAATACGTATGTTTTTAAAGAGATGTGGTCTTATATATCCGTGCTTGTGTTCAGAGATGTCTTACCCAACCTTTTGGTACTTGAAGGGAGCTTATGGAAAAGAGGGAGAGCAACTCTTTACATGGGCAGATAGTGATAGGACAAGGGGGAACATTTTTAAACTAAAAAAGGAGAGATTTAGGTTAAATTTTAGGAAAAAACTCTTTACTGTGAGAATGGTGAGGCCCTGGAACGGGTTGCCCAGAGAAGCTGTGGATGCCCTGTCCCTGGAAGTGTTCAAGGCCAGGTTGGACAGGGCTCTGAGCAACCTGGGATAGTGGAAGGTGTCCCTGCCCATGGCAGGGGGTTGGAATGAAATAGTCTTTAAGGTTGCTTCCAACCCAAACCATTCTGGGATTCTATGATTTCTCATCTTTATGTGAATTTAAAATGGAAAGTATCAATTTATATTTGTAGTGAAGGCTGGCTGATGATAGAGGATATAAATTCATTAAACATAGTCTGTTTTTTGTATGTTGAATGTATATTTTCTGCATATCTAATAGTAGATGATTCTGTTTCTCCTACTGCATAACTAATAGTCTGTCCCATTCTTATAGTAAGAAAAATATCTTCACTGTTATAAATTTATCTTACGTTAATATCAGAAAAATAACTGATGAAACAGCTGTTTTATTTTCTAGGGAAGACTGTAAAGAGAGCTGAAAATGAGATGGACTTACCATGAAAGACCGAGAGCTCCGGGTGTACACATCACTGATGAGCTGCAGATGAACACAGCATTCACCTCAGAGAATGGATGTGAATGTGGACTGGGACTCTGAGAATAACATCTGTGACACAGGTGAGAAGCATTCAAATTACTCCAGAAAGACAATTAAGCAGGGGGCCCACACACTTAGCCTCCAGAAGGAGGTAGACATGAACTACTCCCAGACATGCAGTCCTCTTTGCAGCTCTGCTGGACCTTCAGGTAAGCAGGAGCTTCCTGCAGAGCTGCAGTGTGAAGATAAAGAAACCTGTGAGACCTACTGCCAGAAGAGAGGTGAGAGTCCAGCTGGAGTGTTTGTCCCCTCCAATACCAACTTCAGCCTGCAATGTGAAGATAAAGGTTTAGAGCACTGTTCCTGTGAGCACTCCAGGAAACCACAGAGAAGACTCCATGACGATAATGAAAATACCATTCTTGGTGGTGAGTTTGATGAGGACCTGGAGCCTGTCTCCGAGGAAGCTTTGCCACATCAGTGCAAGAAGTGTGGTTCCTCTTTCCGGAGTATAAGCGAGCTGCAGGAGCATAAACCAACCCACTTTGTGGAAAACTCCTACCGCTGTCCCATCTGTGCCAAAGAGTTTTTCCGGGCGGCAAACCTGCGGATGCACAAGCTCATTCATTCCAGCGAGAGGCCACACAAATGCCCAGAGTGTGACAAGGGCTTCATTCGCACGGCTGACGTCTGGAGGCACCTACGCAACGTGCACAAGATAGAGCGCTCCATGGTGATCCTGGGAAATGGCATGGCCAGGAACCCCTGGTCCACAGTGCACCGTGGCCAGCACACTGCTGAGTCCAGCGACCAGCCTTGTGCAGAGAACCACAAGGCTGAGGAAGACGACTATAAACCTTATACCTGTCCGACGTGCGGCAAAGGTTTCGATAAGCCTAACCTGCTTTCCAAACACAAGGTGATCCACCGGGAAGACAGGCCCTACAAGTGTCAGGAGTGTGGCATGGCGTTTGTCCAGCTGCTCAGGCTGAAAAGGCACCAGCAGACTCACTCTGGGGCACGCCCCTTCTACTGCGAGGAGTGTGGGGGGACGTTCACCCGGCTGGCATCGCTCCAGCGCCACCACCGCATCCACACCGGAGAGAAGCCCTACTCCTGTAACTACTGTGGTCATTCCTTCACCGAGTCAGGTACCCTGCGGAGGCACGAGCGCACACACAAACTGGACAAACCTTAAGTCTTGGTTCATTGGTGTCTGTTTGCTGGAGGAAGTACCCCCTGCATGCGCTCTGCCCAGTCCAGACCCCGCTGCCCAGCGGTGGCTGACAGGGAATGCTGCCTTACAGGGATCTCTGGAGCTTGTACTGGTAGAGATTGCACTGACTCGCTTTAAGCTGCTTTGTATGAAAAAATAACCTAATTACCACTGAGTAATGAAATGTGAGACTTGAGGAGACTGAAATCATTCACATGGGCTGTCTCAATCCGCTGAACTGACGATGCATTCAGAGGCTGAGAGATTTCTTTCCACTGTCTGGGTCACTGGATAAACTGGCCCTGCCCTCTCGAGTGTAATGGCTCTTTGGCACTGTTGTAGCAGGTTTTTGCTATGTCAAAACAGTCCAGACTTGTCTCTCTATCCCTTCTGTCCTTGTATTTTGCTGAGTCTTTCTTTCTATTACTTTTTTTTCATTTGGAGGGTAAGTATCATGTTGGTTATTTAAAAAAGAAAACAACCTACACACCAGTTCCTTAATAAATGCAACAGTTACCAGCTGTGTTTCATAGATGTTTTTATCTTCTGTGTGATGAGTTGAATGTCTGTTAATAATGGGAAAAGCTTTATTTTGGCTATGATGGTTCATGCTCTTGGGGTGATGGGTTTGAATACATTTGTGTCTCTGATGGAACCATGCACTCTAAATCTATCCAGCTGAGTAGTGTGCTTGGAAATATTTGAGAACACAACATTCAAAGAGCAAAAGACCAAATTTAAGCCACCTTTGCTACTCATTGCATAGGAATCTCCTTCATTTAAATGTTTTCACACATAGGGAAGCTTCCCATAACAAAATCATCTTTTGTGTTCTGTGAGTATCCGAAGTGTCTGTTAGATTCTGATCTAGACTTTGCTCTAGATGGTTAGTGAATAAAAATTTCCTTAGAAACCAGCCTGGCAGACTGAGACAGGTGCTGCCAAACACCCCAAGGCTGTAACTACCAAAGAGGTTGTTACTACCTCAGTTACGGGAGTGGGGTTTTACCTTTGAAACTTACTAATGACTCTTAATGTGCTATTAACCACCATGGTAGAAGCATCCAGTTTGACCTTCAATTGCAGCCTTAATTTCCTTTTCTTGTCAGAAGGCTTTGCACCCTTTTCCCTGCCAGCTATCATAATTTCACTAATTTCTTTCCGATGATTTCTGCCTTTTCAGTAAGGAGAGTGAAGCAGAGTGCAGCAGAGTGAAGGTAAAGCTCCAGGGTAGTGTACCTTTGCATTTACTACCAAGATATTTAATGTAAAGTGCTGATTGTGCCATTTGTCTGCATATTTCTTGGAGTAAGAAATGATGATGGCTGCTCAGCACCTTCCACCTGTGCAACAGCTGAGTGGGTGTCACACAGCTCTAGGACCTGCCAGGTTTGATGTCAGGTCCTTGGCTCAGATCACGCTGAACCACTGTCTGCAGCAACACTTTAATTTAGGCATCATTAAAGTGTCGTTTTCACTTCATTCCTCAAAGAAATTCCAGATGAACTGATCTGCATCCTGCTTCTGAGGGATGTGTTCTGTTGTCTGTGTACTTCTGTAATGCTGGGATGGCTGGACCCTGTGTACCATAAGCATTCACTAGTGTGAGTGGGACTTCTCCAAACTCCCCTCTGCAGGAAGTTCCAGTACAGTTTTAGGTTTCTGAAGGGCTTTTGATGGGGCCCCTTAGCAACAGCTCAGGGCTGCTGAGCCTCTCTAAGAGGACAAATCTTTGCATGAAAAGAATCCTGGCTGGCTGTGGGTAAGTGATCTGTAGAGAGAGGTTATCAGTGCTGTTCAGTGGGGACTGTGCTGTTCAACACCATCTGAAGTGACCTGGAGAGAGAGAGAGGGCAGATAGTGAGGTGACAAAGCAGTTCCGGAAGCTTTCATGCATTAAGTTTCCACACTCATCTTCTAAACCCATTTTGAAGCTGTCAGCTACAGTTTCCCCCATTCAGCATCCCACTTCTCCCTTGGGTATTCAATGCTCTTGCAGTAGGGGGTTTTAATATCCAATTAAACTGCACCACTATGCACACCTTTATGTTGTGTGACTGTTCTGCTTAGGCAGTTGCAGTAATTGGGAACATCCAATTGCTCTGCTTTTTGGTGTTGGCAGTTGGTGGAATTTGTACCTATGGCATAATAGTGAAAGTGTTTTGAAGCAAGGTCTGTTATATGGGAAGAGTAAATGGTTGGTGAAATGAAACCTACTAGACTTAACTAAAAGGCTATTAAAAAGACACTTGCCTGGAAGGTTGACTTGCATATAAAGTGCTTGGATGTGTGAAAGGAGCAATTATAATATGTGATGGTTTCTGGGAAAAGTGAACCCTCTTCAAAGAAACTTCCACTAACTCCTGTGCAAGCTATAGGAATCGCCTTGGAGCTTAATTTAACCTAGAGACCATCACTTCTGCACTTTATATTTTTAACGTAAAGGGTTGGAAATCTCTCCCAGGCCCTGACACTCTTGCAGTGTCAGTTTGAGTTGGTGACAGCTTTAACATATGTAGCCAGTCATAACACCTAGCTGAAATGGGGAAAATAGACCTGCTCTACAGCATTGCTTCATTAGAGAGGGTCTGAAGTGTGTGGTTTCAGCAGAAGTAATTTTATTTTTCCAAGAGAAGCCAGTGTATCTGTTACTGCATTCGTGTCTGTAGAGACCATGGAAGAAGCAGTTCCTTTGACACTGTGCTGTGCTGAACCAGGGAATGGGGAAGCCCTTGCACATGAGCACAGGGCTGGAGCTCCGAGCTAGGCAGGGGATCTTGATTGTAAGTATTTTTGATCACTGGATTGTATTTGTGAACAATGGAATGTAGAAATACCCTTTGCTTTCTGCTGATTTTCCTCCTACATTGCTTCTGCCTAACTCGTTTCCATCACAGGAATATTGTCTCAAGACTAAGAAGGTAGAATAGCTCCAGCACTGCAGATTCCAGGCCCTCACTGACCTGAAATTACCAGCCAGTCCTTGGCAGCTATGGTACCATTCTCTTATTTTGTTAACAAAGGTGTTGATGGTAAATACACCCGTGCTTGTAGAGCACATACAGCACCTTGAACAAAGGAAAAGCTGCTACTGTACAGTCTGTGCTCCTCCACACACCATCCTCCTCCTCTTACAGTTTGCCTTCCCCTGGCATGGAGAAGTCTGAGGCTGGAGTCTTTGATGTAAACAGGGAGCACTAAGCAATCCATCATTTGTCAATTAAGCTGAGCAAAGGGCATTGAAATGTCTGGAGTAGGCAGCTTTTATTTAAAGCGAGGCCTCATCTGCCTCTGATGTTGTAAAGTGTCTGTTGGCACGAGCTCCCACTGTGGTTTTCCTTCTTACAGACTGAAACCAAGCAGGGGCTGAGATCTCACCAACAGAACGGGAGATGAAAAGCATTTTGCTAGAATAACATTTCAGAAATATAAAGGAGAACAGTGCCTTTATTTTGGTGACCTCGGCTGTGTCTGATGCTTTGAGAAGTAAAATTGTGGGTCTATGAAAGGTTAGAGTCATCTTCAGAGAACAGCCACTGGCTGGGAGCAAGCCCATGAACCAGGTAATGCAGGTCTCTGCACCAACGTGCAACCCACTTGTAAATTCATTGTAGGATGGTTGTGCTGCTGAACCATCCTCTGCTCCGTGGAAATGTTGCTTTCCTAAGGAGGATGTGCTCAAGTTAATGTGCTCATGAAGTTCATGTAATGGCTTTCGTGCTTATCTGGTAGAAGAAATTAGCAGAGTCATCAACTCATTTTCTCATTAAGGGATCTATCTTAATTGCTGCTTACATGCTTCAAATCTGAAAGCAGGAGCAGCGATTTGTTCTGTTTCTGTTCAAGCTGCCAGCACACATCTTGTTGTCTGCAAGGGATTCTTAAAGAATAGGTCCCTGGGCTCAGAGCTATGCCCAGGTAACAGGAAGATGGCTCCAAAGTCCTTCTTATAGCCCCCTGTAAGTACCGAAAGGCCAAAAAATAAGGTCTCCCAGAGCCTTTTCCAGAATGAACAACCTCAAATCTCTCAGCTTCTCCTCACACGAGAGCTGCTTCATCCCTATACCTTGTTTAAAAAGGAACAAACCCGCCTGTAGAAGTCTGTCTGCTGACTGTGCAAAATGGTTTCCTCAGGAGCCTGAAAAGAGAAGGCCTTGACTTGGCACTGAGAAGAGCCTGTGCTCTCTGTCGTGGTGCAGTGCATCCCCATGGAAGTATTTCTGCTGGCACAGAGATACATCTGCTGGATGACAGCTGACCTTGCCAGAAAGCACGGCTGTGTTGGAGCACTGTGGGAAACCACACTGCCTTGGCTGCTGGCACCAAATCCAGAGGCTGTTTTTCACCCAGTGCCATCTTTCAGACTGTTCCTGTCATACATGACTAGATAGAGAGTAATTATTTTCAGTATATTCGATTGAGATATAGCAGCAGCTTTAAAGTAGCTCCAGGACAGGGGAGTTCATGTAAACACAGATAATATCCTCAGTTTTACCTACATTATTTCCTTCTCTGCTCGCATACTATGACACAGCACCCAGTTTGTGATGATCAAACAGTAATCACTGCAAGAGTGAAAAATACAGCTGGGTTCTCCCTGTTTTTGGCAGCTACAATACAATTACAATACATACACATTCTTTATAAGCACATTTATGTATCATCATTTCAAGATAGGTTTGCATGCCTTCAATGAAACTGCATGGCCAGGTGGTCTGAGACATCTGCTGTGTCCCCTCATTTTTCAGCCCCACCTCTGGTCTCAGGGGACATGCAGGAGGAGGGTGAATCTTTCTCCCCAAGTGCTGTGTTCATGGAGTTGTGAAAAACAGCTAGGAAGTCCCTTTCCAGAAGTGGCCAGTGGAGCTCTTAGGAAGAGCTGGCAATGTGATTTCTCTCATCATTTGGAAAACCCTTGGGCTCTGGCATTTGGGGACACAGCCATAACTTGCAACTAATTATCAAGAAAGAAAGAAAGAAAAAAAAAATCCAAAAATGCTTCTTGTCCTTTTGTCCTTTGCAACAGATGGGTGAAAACAGTATGTTCCCAGCTGTAACTCTTAATTATTTCACCACGGCACATCCCTCTTGCACTGCAAGTTAAAAATGTCAGTTTAATTTCCTTTTAATTGCGTGAGCTATCAGGTACCTGAGAGAAGCCATTTTTACCAACTGTTCTTGGGCTGAAAAAGCAGGTTATTGCTGCAGAAGCACTCGGTGCACTTCTGCTTTGGAAAGGGGCTCTTCTGAGAGGAGAGTGAGGGGTGTAAGTATTTTGTCTGTAATTATTGTATCCAGTGTGCTCTGTGTAAAAAGGTTGTGTATTTTGCAGTTCTCATCTCACTGGCAACACAGGAGGGTTTGGGCTTTTCTTGGTGTGCATTTGGGGCACTTCAGGCTTCCCATGCTCCTCACCTGCAGCAGGCAGGGATCCCTATAAGGCTCTTCCACTCATAGGGCCTTTGCTGTAGGAGACCTGGATTTTAGAGCACAAGAGGATGATAGGCATGAGGAACAGAGCAACTGGGCAGCTGTTTCTTAATATAGCTAGTTTTGTCTTTGGTCATGTTGATTTATGCTTAGATCTGATCTCCTTTTTCCTTCTTCTAATGGCTACAATGCTTATTTGAAAGCATGGATTTTTATTTTCTGCACTCTGTTAACTATTTTCCTGCTCTTTAAAATACAGAACCACCAGGAAACAAAATGCAGAGGTTATTAAAGAGGCCCTGGGGCTCTGCCAGGCTTCAGATCCGCTGGCTGTTTCTCTTGATGGCTGAGGAGCTCACATGTTCCAATGCCAGGCGAGTGGGAGCCTCTGCTTCCACTCCTTGAGGGCCCAGGAGAGATGCAGAGTCATGCAGTATAAAAAAATACAATCTTAATAAAGGTTACCTGGCCACACAGAACATTTCCAGAGAAATAAAAATAGCAAGAGGGTGAGAATCCAAGAACAACACATTGGAGCTGTGATGGTGAAGGTGAGAAAGCTGTCTGGCATCCCACTGGGCTGGCTCAGCAGAGCAGATGCCCTCTGAGCTGCTGGCATGGGCTGAGGGCAGGCCAGGCTGCCTCCTGCCCCTGGGCACAGACACAGCAGTGCAAGCACATTTCCACCACTTAGAGAGAATTAAAATCAGACCCAGGTGCAGCAGGCACCCAGTGGGTTTCCTGTCTGTGGGACATGCAGTGCTGAGGGTGGGAGGTTTGGTCTGTGACAGTTTTACTTCCACCAGTGTTCTTTGTAATTTTGCAAGCAGGTCGGGGGGCTCTGCCCTGCTCTCACGTGCATGTGTAAAACAGCCCAGGGAAGTCATGTTGTGTGAGGAGTCTGAAAAGCACTGTGGGCCTCCTCCCTCCCCATGCTGGAGGAGGAGAGTGAGCAGTTGCTTCTCAGGAAGGCAAATCTGATTGCAAACCTCTAGAAAGGGAGAATGGATCCCATTCCTCTCACTGCAAGAGGTGATGCTGAATTCCTCTCTGGATGCTGATTTATTACTATTCCCCCTTCACCCTGATGGGTGAGCACGGGTGGGCAGCCAGCCTGGCATGAGCAGCCCCCCAGGCTGGGAGACGAGGGGATGCACATATGTGGATGTCTGGCTCACTTTTTTGTGTCCAGTGGAGCAGCTGCAGAGCCTTTGAAGCTGGAACCTCTTTCCTCCTCCCAGCTTTGGTGCCTGCCTCAAAGAGAGCAGCCTGGAAAGCACAGGAAGTACAGGGCTGCTCTGCCTTCTTGAGCCCTTCCCTCCTCCTCCTCCTCCTTGCAGGTGATGGAGAGCATAAGCTGCCTGCTCAAGTTATGCCTCCTACCACACCTACCAGGAGGCTTTTGCCTCCTTCTGGCCTTTAGATGCTATTCTCATTTCTGCCAGAGAGAGCCTGGCACCAGTAGAGTTCAGTGGGTGCCCCCCACCTTTCTCCCAGGACTTACTTCATGCTGTGATCTCAGTCTCTGGTACCTTGTACTAAATCCTTGGTTTTATTCATGTTCAAGATATGTTTGTCACTGTCTGGTCATTCCTTGGCCACTATGCAAGCAGTTTCTCCCTCCTCACAAGTCCAGCATGTGTGTTTCTGTCCCTTTCCAGTGTGGGAGCTTTCCTGCAGGGATATTTCCTCTATTCTTCCCTTACTGCCTGTCTTGCACATGCTGCTTAGCATTCCCTTCCTCGCAGTGGGGATTTCTGTCTCCTCCCTGGCATCAGGATCGAGCCCTTTCCCTTGTTTTGAGCTGACTCACTTAATAGGCCATCTCTGCACTGAGGATTCTCTGCCTACAGTTGTTTTATTTGGGATTAGCATAAATTAAATTCCAAAACCCCCTGGCAACAGGTAATATTTCAGCAAAAATGCTACAAAGCAGCCTTCAGTCCAGCACCGCTGATCAGTGCTTTGCACGTGCAAAGATGATCCTGCTGCCAAGAGCTGGGAGAGCATGAGGGAAAGGATAATTATCCCTAGGATGCACTTGAAGCATCTTAAAGACCATCCAGTCACCAGGTAGATGCCTGACAGAACTGTCACCATCCCACTGCCTGCTCATTTCCTCTGGTTTTCCTCTCTTGGACAACTTGCAGGCAGTAAATGAGAGCACATGTCTTGGAAATGGCTTTAGATCCAATAACGAGATCAATGTTGTGACGCCCACAGGAAACCAGAGACGTGCAAATCCATTTCTCTGTGAAGTTGGAGCCAACTGGGGCAGGAGGTCACTGCTGAGTGATGTGTATGTGAGCTCCCATGAGCTGGCTGCTTCAGCAGGGCACTGCTGCTCTGCAAGGGGCTGAAACCACTATTTATTGCCCGGATGTGATATAAATGAAGGATCCCAGTTCACAGTAGCCTGAAATCCTCCTCCCAATAGTTTTATGCCCATGTAACCTCCTGTTGCACTGGAGCCAACCACACCAGCAGCATCTCTGTGAAGCAGAGGGGTTTAGCTTGGGATGGGGAATAATAGGACAGGGGAGGTTTGGATTGGATATTAGGAAAAATTTCTTCACCCAAAGGGTTGTAAAGCACTGGAACAGGCTGTGTAGGGAAGTGGCAGAGTCACCATCCATGGAGGGATTTAAAATAGCTGTGGCACTTGGGGACATGGTTTAGTGATGGGCACTGGGTTAATGGTTGACCGGATGCTCTTACAGGGGTTTTCCAACCTTAACAATTCTATGGTTCTGTTATTCTATGGCTTGAAACCATAAAGAAGCTGTCACTGAGCATAAAATGGGGATGGTTTAAAAACCAGGGGGCAGCAAAAGAAAGCCATGGAAAAAGATCTACAGAGGTTGGAGAAAGGTTCATCTAATTATGGTGAAAGGACCATCATCATAGGGACCAGTTGAGGCCTGTTCACAAGCTTTAAAGAGAGCAACAAAGCACAGCTGGCACTCCCTCAACACAGTTTTCCAAAAGTAGTGGCAGGCTCGTGTGGTCCCATGGTGACCTGGCATTGCTGGTTCCCCTCAAGCCATGCTGCGTTTTTTGTGGTATCTGGAGGGAGGTCTCTCCCCATGCCCACGTCTTTCCAGAAATAAATGCTGTAGAATAAAAAAGATCATTTTGATGAATATCATTGTCCCCTTCAGTCTCTTGAAATAGGGAAAAATACAGCAAACTGTCCCCCCTGCTTGGGTCTGTGAGTAACGTGTTCTCCTGGGCGGGTTCTCCCTGCAGCAGAGCTCTGGGCTGAACATGCAGCCAAGGAAAAGCCTTAAGAGATGTTGAATATAATAAGAAAGCACAAAGTCATAAGACCTGGGTGAGAAGATGATTTAATAAGAAAAAGATGTCACAAAATCTGTAGCATGCAGGTAAGTGCTTTTTAAATTATTTTTCTTTGTGAAGTTCTTCCTTTTTCCTTGCAGTCCCTGAACTGCTCTGAAATTCACCTGGTGTTTTCCCTGGTTACCACTGTCAGGTTATGGGATAAACACAGCGTTGCCTGCCCACAGAGAAGCAACAGCGGGAGGAAATCCAAATAATACCCTGAGCAAGGTGCTCCCAGGCCCACAACAGGAGTTGTCAGAGGCACAAAGGCAGACAGGAGCCCAAATTGCAGGCTCAGAGGAGGAGACACCCTGGCTGGGCTCCCCTTGGAGAAAAGCACTTTCTCATTTGTGGATGGAGAAATATCTTAAAATTAGATTTTTTTTTGTTATTATTATTTTAGTGCCAACACTGCTGCACTGTTCGAGATCCTTTCTTGTTTTCAACTTCTTTCCTTTCAACTTGTTTACCCCTCAGTCCAGGGGCTGTGTCCCGTACCTTGGATAACTTTTCAAGTATATTGCTCAGCACTTGATTGTCTCACCTCCTACCAGTGCATTTCAAAGCAGAACCATAAGCCTTTTGGATTTGGCTGGTCCTCAAGCACTGTATTTTGGCGAGTCCCACTTTAGTGGATCCAACTCCTATTCAGAGATAAAGGGGGAATCAATAGCAAGGATTGCATCTGATGACATTAGAACTCTCCTCAGCCCTCACTGCTTTCCAAGTAGCACTTTTGTGGCACTGTCCCTCTCAGAAATCAGAGCAAGCCTAAAACTGTGTCAATGACCTTTAAGCCCAGGCCTGATGTGGAAACCTGTCACAGGTGGGTAATCTCAATTACAAACTGCACAGCCTCTTAAAAAGGTCAGCTTGAAAGCATTTGACAAGTATAGCTGGAAACCCAATTCCTTCTCTGAAGGCTAAACTTCTGAACTGCAGATAATTACTACTCTTCTCCTCCCTTTGATGGCATCTCTTAAGCTGTAGAAAGAGTAGGTAGGTGCTTTCAAGCTTAAAATAAGTGAACATCTCTTGGTGTGGCTGTTAAGTTAAAAAATACCATCCTTGTTTTTCCAGATGAAGAACCCAAGGCAGAGGAGCTGGAGGTGTTTGTTCCCATTTGGTGGGTGAGTCACCAGCAGAGTCGAGTGCAGCACTCACTGCCAGGGTCTTGTCATTCACCATCTCAGAGCAGTGAGGGTGATGAAACACTGGCACAGGTTGCCTACAGAGGTGGTGGATGCCCCATCCCTGGAAACATCCAGGGTTAGGTTGGACAGGGCTCTGAGCAACCTGATCTAGTTGTAGATGCCCCTGCTCATTGCAGGGGGGTTGGACTAGAGGACATTTAAAATGTCCCTTACGACCCAAACTACTCTATGATTCAATGGCTACAAAAGTAGTGGACATGAGCCTGTTTTGGGACACTGCTCTGCCATCCCTGTGCTGCCGAGTGGTTCCATGTTCATTAGCCACAAACCAGTGTACCAGTCACCCTGGAGTAGGACAGACCCGGAGGTGTGTGATGGGATGGAGCACAAGGCAGCTCATGCTCACGAGGTGCCTCATGCTTGCTGCTGGGCTGGAACTGTGAGCTCAGCGTGAAGATGATGTCGGGGTGCTGCCCCAGTGCCTGTGGCACTCTGCTGAAGGGTCCCCGCAGGTCCCACCCCCTGTGGGACCATCCTCCATCCCCGCAGGGATGGCTGGAGGAGGGCCATGCCTGGGTGGCAGAGGCAGGCTGGCGTGTCCTGCCGAGCAGCCAGCAGCAGATGGCAATGTCGCCCTGCCAGACCCGCAGGGATGCAGGTGGATGCTTGCTGTGCTGACAGCCTGGAGACAGGGGACACAGGAATCCCTTAATGGTCCAGCTCCTTTAGCAGAAGTTTGAGGGTTTCAGGAAGCAATGGGTGTCTGGCTCCCTGCTTCTTGTGGCCACCCAGGTGGGCAAGGGGGAACATAGGGGCAGTCCTCTCTGCCTGCTGCCTTCCTGACCTGCCTGGCAGAGGCTGCTGTGGGGCTGGTCACAGCTGGAGGAGCCTTAGATGTAAAATAGCCCAGTCTGGTGCTTGCCAGGCCTTGGGGTGGGATGATTTTGACAGCTGGGGAAACTGAGGCAGTGAAGGCGCCTGTGAATGGGTACTGGAGACACCATGGAGCTGATGAATTGTTGCTTTTAGGAGCGGGGTGAAGCTGCTCCCACAGCTGAGCATTGGCATGGCTGGGTCACGAGCTTTGGCAGGGTGTCATGCCTCCTCTCCCTGACTCACTCCTGTTGCCAGCACGTGGTTTTCCAGGTACAGCTGGCTGGGAGGCTCAGGCTAGGCTCCTGTGCCACAAAAAGCCCCAGTGGGTTGAAAAGCTGGGCTGCTCCTTGTCACTGCCTGGCTTGGTGGTGTCCCAGGGCCAGCCCAGAGGCATATCTCAGGAACTTTGTGCTGTGCACTCTCTATCTTATGGGAGCAGGGCCAGTGCTGAAGTCATCCTCTTCTCCTTTTCTTAGAGCAGCTCTATCCTGTCCTTTATCAGGCAGAGCTGCTGAGCTCAGGGAAATGGGAGCTGTTTACCTGCTTGGGGCACACTCCTGAAGAGTGGCTGTGGGTTTTGTTGACTTCTCCAAGCTAACAACGTGCTGATGGCTGCATCACTGGTACAGAAATGAGGGCTGGCATCAGCCCTGGGTGCAGGTGGGAGCTCTGGGTGCTGTCACTGCAGGTACCATCAGCAGCCAAAGCACCTCATCACAGGCCTGTGAAGGAGAGGCCAGAAGGTACTAAGAAATAATTTTAAGCTGTCAAAAAGGAGTACTGTGGGTCCCCTTGGCCTCCCCATTGCCAGGATCCAGCATATTTCATAATGGCTAGCCACCAAGCTGTTCCTCAGGGTACAAGGCACTGAATCACAAATGCTCTGCTCCCCAAGCAGCAACGCTTCGAATCAGCACAGGGCCATGCTGGTGCTAAAAACCAGATTAATTTCTTCAATCTTAGCACTCCTGATTCAGCATTTCTCCTGTCAGCACTTTACTGTGGGTGTGTGATAACACGAAGGTACAGTGTGCAGAGGGGAGCCCATCATCTTGGCCAGGTATCTCCCTGTCAGGTGCAGTTACAGAGTTCCTGGCTGTGCACTCTCAGCACACGTAGGCCAGAGATGGGTTTGGCAAAAGGATATGTGGGTCATGGAAATGGTGTCTGCGTGGTGCTCCTCTCACCAACCCTCAGGTGTATCCCGCTCTGTGCTAAGGGATGTGAATACGTTGGAAGGAGCTGGATTTTGGATGCTCCTTAAGAAAATTAAGGCTGTATGCCAGAAGGCATCAGGTCTGTGTGGCCTGAGCTTAATTTCTTCCTTGGAAGAATCTGTGTGGCTCTGGTTTTTTTTTTTTACATTTACTTAAAGCATGTTGTTGTTGTCATCCAGTAGACAGCAGCCAGGCTCTGCTGCAGGGCAGCTGTGTTTTGGGGGAAGGAGGAGTGTCCTGGGCTGATACATCCATGAAATATCACAAACAGTGCTCATGAGAAAGAGGTCAGACTGAATGAGAGGTCATGAGAGAATAGCTGAGGTTTTGGTCTGGCTTCTGCATTGATGTTGTCTGTGGTTTCATGTGCTACTCCCTTCTGGAATTATGCTGTGGTTTCCAGGAGAGGCTTGACTTCCCACATCAGCCCTTAGCTGAGTCACTTTTCTCAGCTGGAGGAACTCCAAGGAGACCAAATCACAGAGGTCTTCTCTGACCCAGAGGATGGCAAGTGAGATATGTAACAAGTGGGGACTGATGGCAGACACAGGGTGTGGGTACCCAGAGAAGGGGACTGGCAGTGCTAGAAAAGAGGAAGGAAACTCTTGTTTGTACTTGGAATCAAGTACAAACTGAGCCTCCATTTGCTTTGTGTCCTGATCATCTAGAATTTCTGGAAAAATCAACAGAGAGAGGAAAGCAATCAAAACTGAATGCACTGCACCTTAGTGGGGACCTTCCCTGGCAGTGGAGATAAGAAATGTGCAGTCTTTGCAGTCAGGGGAAGGAACAGACTTCAGTCCAGGACCAGGAGGTGACTATTAGGCTGGATATTGCTTGTGCCACGTACACCTGCTGGGGCTCAGATTGCTGCCACTGCTATAAACCCCTATCACTCTAGATGCAAATAAGCCTTATCTCCTAAAGTGAATCTTACTGACCAGGAATGGACTTTGCTGCCTGTATTCTGGCCTTTTAATCTCACTTGAAGTTTTTCAACTTCAAATGAATTGGTGAGGGTTTGACAGGGTGCAGGAAAATAAAAACAAAGTGGTTTCTTCCAGTGAGAGCTGCTCTGAGCTGTGGGTGTGCTGCCAGCTCCATGGCTGGGCACTGCTTCAAGAGCAACTCCAGGTTTGCTTTAATGCAACGGTGCAGATTCAAGGGCTTTACCAACTTCAGCCAGAACAGTCTGGATGCTCCTCCTGCCCAAGTTTCGAGCTGCCTTCACTCTGCAGTTCCCCTGGCTGGTTCAGAAGAGTTGGACAGAGGCACTTGCAGACCTAACACTCCTTGCAGCTGCTAAATGCACTGATAGTGTACTTGCAGCTAATGATGCTGGGCTACAACCAGCCTTGCCTCCAGTCCTGCAAGCAGGAACATTGCAAGGGACATTTCTGGGCCTTTGTTTATTTAACTTCTGTTTTTGTGTTCTCGTGAAGGTTTCTGTAGCTAGAGCAGTAATTCACTGAGGTCCTGATATGGGCAATGTCTGTCTCACACCTGATTCCTGTAATTCCTAGTAAGATTCTCTGCTCCCTGGGATAGTTTGGAACACTAGCCTGTCCTCCTCCTGAGGCTGCTTCCCTCCACTGTTTCAAGACAAAGCAGCCCATTTCTCTTGGGAAAGGGAGCCTCTGGTCAAGCGAAAAGGGACCATTTTGTCTTCCACACTGGCTCCATGTCCCTTAATACTGTGCCCATCTTGCCAGTCTGTCCCACTTACCTTTGTTTGGGGGAGAGGAGCATTGCTCAGCCTAGTGAGTGGGTCTGCAGAGGGTAGAGAGGATCATAGAATTGTAGAATGGTTTATGTAGGAGGGTTAATGTAGAAGGGCCTGAAAGACGTAGTTCCAATCCCCCTGCTGTGGGCAGGCCACTAGACCAGGTTGCTCAAAGCCCCATCCAACCTGGCCTGGAACACTTCCAGGGATGGAGTATCAACAGCTTCTCTGGGTCCAGGATGTGCTGGATTCCTCTTCTTCTATAACCTGCAGATGTGAAATTGGCCATGGGACCACCTGGGCCTCTTCTACCAGCTTGGCTTCTCAAACAGCTCCAAAAGCTGTGATAAACAGCAGTTCATCAGCAGAGAGGAATGTACTTGCACTTGCCAGCAGAGTGCTTGTAGGGAGGCTGGAAGCTTGGTTGCCCCTTCAGAGGTTTGCAAAGCTGCCGAGCCCTGGATGCTGCTCCTTCCTGCATCTCCCTCGGTGGCCACATCAGCAGAGGGCACTGCATGTCCATGCTTGATCCACCTGCGAAGGGAGGGAAGGTGCTTCCCACCGCTCCAGCTCCAGGCATGGACGAGCAGCATTTGCTCACTGACCACCAAACCTCTCCCCCAGCCCTCTGCCAAAGACCCCCTGGGCTGCAGGGCCACTCTGATGGAAAGATTGGGTCTGATGAAGAGAATCAAGAGGCGCTTGGTGAAACACCAGGAAAATTTAGATCAAAAGGCAGGAAATCCACTCTCGGGCAGCACAGAGGAGCCGTGCTGTGGAAAGCTCTGGTCTGGCAGGAGGTCATCCAAGACAAACAGCCTTCTGGGGTGGACTGGCTGACGAGCAGGATGGGCGAGAGCTGGGGATCTGGGCAGGCAAAGCCATAAAAGCCATTTGGCTTTGTGCTCCACTGTGGTCACTGCAGGCGGTCAGGGAGGAGCTCCCACCCTGCCCAGTGTGCAGGATGGTACCCCCAGCCCATGCAAGAACAGAAGGATCCTTTCCCAACGTAGCCTAAAGTTGATATTTATATTTATATATGGGTATTTAACACGGTATTTACCAGACTGTGTGGCATCGGCGTAGCCTTGGACGGGTTTGGTGCAGATGGTTTCCTCCTTGGTGAGGTGGGCTGTTTGGAAACAGGCTTGGGGCTCTTACAATGAGAGTATTTGTGTGCAAACATAGATATAAATGTCCCAAAGTGGATGTTCCCATGGTGCCTGTGGAAGTAGCTGCTTACTGGAGTGAACAGGGAGCCAAATGCTACCTCTGTAGCACTGAGGTTTTGATGCAGTACCGACCTCAGTGCAGGTCTCTCTGGCTCCAGAGGAAGCAGGCAAGATCAAAGGACTCATGGACTCTCTTGGTTAGCACGTTCTGCTGTTTTTCGTGGGGCAGGAATGGAGTGTGATTGAATTCTGGAGCGTTTCCTCTTGGGTTTCTTCACTAGTCCTGGTCAGGGCTTGTCTAAGAGCTCTTGTCCTTGGATAGTGAGTTGGCAGCACTTGGGTGACCACCCCATACGACCACCTGTCTGTCTGGTTCCTGCAGAGCAGAAGTCACAGCTGAAGCAGGATGAACCTCAACAGGAGAGCAGGCATGTGCACCTCCAGGTGGTACCTGTGGGCCAAGCAAGCCAAAGGTCTCACTCAAATGTAAGCTGATGTATTTCTAGCCAGTAGGAGTGATTGCTGCCTGGGAACCTGCCTTCGAGTGCACTTGTTGACTGAAACCTTTATCAAGAGAGTGAAGGTGATTTTCCAGACTTATTGATGTCCTCGGAAGATAGCTTTCCTGGAGGCTTTCCAAGACACTGCAATCTCAGCTACTGCCCTTTGACAGCAGCAAAGATAAAGATGCATGAACCTCCTGCTCAAGAATTATCCCTCTTCCTCCTCTTGGGTCGCTTTCTTGAGATTAGCCTGCAGTCTGCTGCTCCTGAGGCTCTGTCCCTAGAACAACCAACTAGGGATTCACACACAGCCCTAATTACACAGGAAAGTATTCCCTGTCTTGTCTCTCCTCACCCACTTGGAGCAAGGGGTTTTGTGGAGGTGTCAGAGTTCTGCACAAGTGCAAGGAACCACATTCCCTGATAGGATAATGCCTGAAACAAGAGTGAGTTTATATAGTGTTATTATTTATATTATTGCTTCTAAAAATGCTTATAAATGCTTATAAAAGTTTCTTCTTGTTATCATAGTCCAGTACCAGATAAAGGGATGAAACTCGCAGCTTCTCAGTTTTTCTTGCTGTTTATTAAGCTCTTATCACAACTTTAGCATGTCACCCTAACCTGGCTTTAACACACCAAAGTGTGTGCTGCCTTAGAAGTGCTGGAATGCCCTGGAATGCCTGAAATGGTGACTGCATCTAAGTTTTTAAGGACACTAATAACCAACTAACAGGTAGCACGTATCATGTTTACAATTCGGTACTAATAATCCTAACTTATTACTAACACGTCTTCTCTACCTCAAATCTATTCTACCAATCTGTAAATGCCAGCTCTGCTGCAGTACAAAGGGCAAGAAGAAGAAGAAGAAGAAGAAAGAACTCAGGGCAACACCCAAAATCCTCCATGTTGTCTTCTTTTATATCTATACTACAAAACCTAAAACTATAAGCTTCACTTCTATGACAAACTGAACTGTGATCCAAATTATTTTTTTTTTGTTGTTTTTTGCTTCCTCCATGAGTGTTGGAAGCTTTTCCCAGGGACACAGACCAAAAACTGTATCCTGCTGGATTCTCTGCAAGGGTCCCAGATCCTCCAGAGCAATTCGAAGTGCAGTCTCATCATCCTGGATTCAAACAATATAGGATTGTGAAGGAGCTGGGAAATGTCACCAGCATAGTCATGAATGTCCTGGTGAACCTCCTGGAGCCCACAACCACAGCCTCAGCTCATTCCCTGTGTCATTCAGACCCATAAGGGAGAGTGGTCTGTAAGTGGGACCAGCTGGAGAGCTTGAGGTTGCATAGACCTGACATGAGAAGGGCTTGTGGCAGTGCCAGCCAGTAAAAATGGAAGGGGAGGTGAGCTCCAGTGAGCTCTGGACCATGTCCATCCTGCAGATGAATCATAGACTCATTTAAGTTTGAAAAGACCTTTAAGATTATCAATTTCAAGCACTAATCCAGCACTGCCAAGGCCACCACTAAACCATGTTCCCAAGTGCCACATCTATGCATCTTTTAAATACTTCCAGGGATGATGACTCCACCATTTTCCTGGGCAGCCTGTTCCAGGGCTTGACAACCGTTTCAGTGAAGACATTCCTAATATCTAATCTGAACCTCTCCTGGTGAAACTTGAAGCCATTTCCTCCTGTCCTATTGCTTGTTTCCTGGGGTAAAAGACTGATCCCCACCTGGCCACAACTTCCTGTCAGGGAGTTAGTTGTAAAGAGTAAAACAGTCCCTTCTGAGCCTCCTTTTCCCCAGGCTGAGCCCCTGCACCTCCCCCAGCTGTTCTTCATCAGACTTGTGCTCCAGACCCTTCCCTGGCTCTGTTCCCCTTCTCTGGACACACTCCAGTGCCTCAATGTCTTTCTTGTAGTAAGGTGCCCAGAACTGGACACAGGATTGGAGGTGCCTCAGCAGTGCTGAGTACAGGGGGACGGTCACTGCCCTGCTCCTGCTGCCACACTATTGCTGACACAGGCCAGGTGCCATTGGCCCTGCTGGGCACGCTGCTGGTTGTTGTTCAGCTGCTGTTGACCAGCACCCACAGGTCCTTTTCCACCAGGAAACTTTCCAGCCACTCTTCCCCAAGCATATAGCACTGCATGGGGTTGTTGGGACCCAAGTGCAGGATCCAGCACTTGGCCTTGTTGAATCTCCTATCAGTGGCCTCGGCCCACTGATCCAGCCCATCCCAATCCCTCTGCAGAGCTCTCCTACCCTCCAACAGGTCAACAATCTCATCCAATTTGATGGTATCTGCAAACTGACTAAGGATGCTCGTCTCCACAGCTCTTCCTGGGAGAGGGAGCTGGTCTCACCAGGTTGCTGTTGGGATGAAGTTTCAGAGACTTTCCTCATATGAAGTGTTGGGAAGAGTCCTGGACTTTTTGGCTTAGCGTTCTTGGGCTGATGAATACAAATGAGACCTGCTCATCACAGGCAACCCACTGGTACAAGTGCTTCCAGAAATCAATTGTGCTTTGTCTTGGAAACAGATTGGTTTTGGATATTTTGTGTCCTTTTGTCCTCTTAGAAGACTGCCTTGGGGATCTTCCCTCTCAACCCTTAGGAATCTTCTACAGATTTCCAGCACAAATGTATTCGTGGTCGGCTTTTTCCTCATTTGTTCTTCAGCCAGAGGACAGTGTTGGCACAAACAACTCTTCTCCCTGCCTGTGCTCTTCCATGTTAATTTGAAATAGTCTCTCTTTGGCCTTGGGTTTCAGAGGGATGCATTTCAAAACCAGAAATATATGGGCTTGAAATATTTCCCATAATGTTGCAAGATCTTGACCCTCTGATAGCCAGATTAGAAGAACGATAACAACAAAATCAGCATTCAGGCTGGAACCACTATTGTTAAATAGACACCACTGTAAAGCCAGTACTTCTTGTTTACAATTGAACTCATGAATTTTTAGATATTAATGTATGAGGAATTGAGTAAACAACCATTGTGCCTCTAAGGAATGAGTCCCAGGCTGTCCTGAGCTGGAATACTTTGTACTTTCCTGATTGCCTTCCAAGAATTTCAAATTACTTGGTAGGACAAAAACAAGCCGGCTTCACGAGATGTTTGTGAGGTTCTCTGGGTAGACTTAGTTCCTCTGTGCTGTGGCTGGTTTTGGGGGCAGAACCCTGTGGCTGGGTACCGTGGGATGCTGAACACCTGGCTGTTCGTGGAGAGGTGGGGATTAGATTAAACTGTGAAGGATAAACCAGGAAGGTCAGCCTGGGTGTGTTAAAACCCTGCTGTAGTGCACAGGCCTGCAGCTGGTGCGTGGCCCTGGCAGTCCCTGTTCCCAGTTTCACAGTCATTGGCCCAGAAATCCTGTGATTGCCGTGGAGGGGGAGAGGTGAAGGTACGAGTGGGAAGTCACATAGCAGGTCAGGATGAGAGCCAAGAAGAATAGGGCTCTGCCTGCCTAATTCATGAGCCTTTCAGGAGAAGTCAGGACACTTTTGGCTATGGATCCATGGGAACAGCCCCCAGGGATGAAGTGACACAGGGTCATGTAGCCAGGGCATGTCCCCTGTGCCCTGGAGAGACCACACCATGCTCTTCAGGGAAGCTGTGGACCATGTTACTCATGGGCTCTCCAGGTTTACAAGGGTGTTTCTGTGCATGGTGGCCCTGACACCACAAGCTGTGGTGCACTTGCAAATTGTCCCTCTTAGCCAGCCCAGACAGCCCTGTCTTGGGCATCATGACCAGCACTTCAGTAAAACAGGCAGGATGGGTCCCTTGCTACCTGGTTTGTTCTTGGGTTTTGTTTCCAAGCCAGCAGCCTGGAGTTGTGGAAAGAGTCATGAATTCGGGTTACCAAACCATCTGCTGGCTGCATTTTAAAAAGCAATTAAAGCAAAATTGTTTCCAGCCCTTCTGTTTGCAAGATGTAGTCTGAAGAGAGATAGCCAAGCCAGGATTTGCCCAATCCTGCCACAGCTCCAAGTATGAGTTAATTTGATTTAATTCCTCTGCTGTGCATGCTAGAAAGTGAGGAGTTCCCTACTGAGGGCTTGGGGAGCATGCAGGTAAACAGGGCTGCTGTGCTGTTAGGTTTAAATGGTGGTGACACCCAGGAAGTCTGGGATTTTCAGACTCCTTTTAAATTGCTTTTAATTAGAAATTATTAAACAGAATTAAAAAATCTAGGAAGTAAGAATAATTTTGTGTAGTAGAGGATGATAGTGTGTTGCTGGAGACTGGTGGATGGCAGGTCTGGGATGTGTTGGATAGTCTGAGGAGCTGTTCCTGGAGTACCCCACAGGGCTGGGGGACTGGTGTGGGGGAATGAGACTTGACAGCATGCCCAAGAGAGATGGGGAAACGAGTCCTCATAATCCATGCAGGGCACATGTCTGGGGACTCCTTAATGCCTGGGGACTGCTTGACAGCCAAAGATGACAGGCTCAAAACACTTTTACAGAAAGGAGGGCAGTTTGCTCTGGTGCTTCAGGCTGTGCTTGGTGGAGAGGATGCACACCTGTGCCAACAGTGACCAACCTGTGATGCTCCGGGAGAGAGGCAGAAGGAGGTGAGGTCTGATGTTATGGAGCTGAGATTTGGGCTCAAGTCAACCTCCATGGCTGGGGCATTCCAGAGATGGGGCAGCCACAGCTTCTCTGGGCAAACCTGTTTCAGTGTCTCACCACCCTCACAGTAAAGAATTTCTTCCCAATATCTAATCTAAACCTACTCTCTTTCAGTTTGAAGCCATTTCCCCTTGTCCTATCAATACAGTTCCTGATGAAGAGTCCCTCTCCAACTTCCCTGTAGTCCCTTCAGATACTGGAAGGTTCTGCAAGGTCTCTGCACAACCTTCTTTTCTCCAGGCTTAACTTGCTCAGCTTGCCTCCCTAGGGAAGACATTCCAGTACCCTTATCAACTTCATGGCCTCCTCTGGACTTCCTCCAACAGTTCCATGGCCTTCTTACATTGAGGCCACCAGAACTGTTGAGATGACATGAAATGAAATGGTGGCAGCTCACGGTGTGTTGTCTGGGGACTGTGGGATGTTATGGGGACAGCCTGGTTTGGCTGTCACCCACCACCCACGCCCTGCCATGCCCACAACCTGCTGAACACAGCATGGTTGTGTAGTGAGGGGCTGCCCAGGTCTTACACCTTATTTGACAAAGATAAGAAAAAAAGCCAATGGGTCGGCATAGAGGCAGGAGAAAGGTTTTCCCTGACGAGAACAGCTTCAGGGTCCTGGAGGGGCTCTGCTGGGGCAGCTGCTTGGTTTACAAGAAAAAAGCCCCGAGCACAGCACCGGGCTGAGCCGAGGGCTTATGTAAGAGCTGGCAACGGGGCTGGCGGTGCGGAAACCCAGCGGGGCGCAATCGCCTTTGATTTTCTCCTGTTTGCTCAGCAGCTTTCATGCGGCGGGGGAGCAGGGCGAGGACGCGAGATTCCTGCACACTGAACTCCTCTGTTTCTCTCGGCAGGATAAACAGGACATAAAACAAAGCCCCAAGCCAGCCCTCGCCTCCGAGGCAGCGTGCTGCCAAACCCCCCATGGGACAGCCTGTCCCTCCGTGTGCTCCCATCCAGGGTGCCACGGCCTGGGATGCACGAGGTTATGGGAGCCCACACGGGGGGGTTCTGGGTGCTGTGGCCGTTTTTGTGGCTGGGTGAGGGTTGCCGTGTGGCATTGGTGAGGAGTGAGCAACAAAATGGGGGCAAAGCTCCCTGGCAGGATTTGGGCAGCAAGTCTCATGACCTTGGAGAGCCCAGGATGGGTTCTCCAGAAGTGACACCAGGCTGGCCGCTGTGTGGCCCTTGTTTGGGCTGAGTGTCACCTGCCCAGCTGCCTCACAAGGCACAGTCCCAGGCAGCAGGAACAAGCCCTGTCTGACCCACTATAGGATGCAGCAGGACAAGGAGGGGGTCAAATGCTGTTCCTCTCTTCAATGGACTGTGTCCGAGGGTTCCAATGCTCCCTTAAAACTGGGCTGCTTTGTTTATATCTTCCCCTAAGGAACAATTTCTGGGCTGTCTTGTCCCCATGCTAGATCCCTACCAGTGACAGAGGGTGATGGGGCTGACCTCAGCCCTTTCCCAATGTAGTATTAGCTAAGCCGGCCCCTCAGACACACCAGCCAAAACTCAAGCCAGCTCCCCTAAATTTCCACAGAACAATGATTTCACCACCGCCAGCCTGCTGCAGGGCAAGGTGAGAAGGTTGGGGGCAAATTTTGCTGCTGGGGTTTGGAACACTTCCAAGAGTTTCAAGTGGGACTTGCTTTGGGACAAAGTGTCCCGTAACAACCCTGAAGATACTTGCTTGGGAAAAAGCATTGTCCAACTGCGAGGATGCAGCAAAACTCATCAGAAACACTATTGCTGCTAACAGAACATGAAGGGAGGATGGTTTGGTGCTGCTGTGTGCAATGGCATTGCCAATTTCTTCTCCCAAAAGGAAGAGCTGTGGCAAAGGAAAAGCCACCACTGCAGAAAGCTGTTTTCCTGACTGGGATCTGGGGGCTCTGAGCCACACACATATTAACCCTCTGGAAAAGCAGAAGTAGGAAAGGCGGGTGCTCCCTGAGGACCAGCGTGTCTGGTACCTGCTCTGGCTGCTGAGTGGTAGGTGCTGAGCACCCCTGTAAGTGCCCGAGCTGTGCTCTTCTAAAACCCTCAGGATCTTGATGACAGGGAGGATGCAAACCCTGGGACCAATTATCCAAACCTCTTGGCCTGGGGTTTTGTGAGAGCCAACTTTCTCATAGGATTTCCACTCCGGGCTTGATGGGTTGGAAATACTGCGAGAGCAGCCCTTTTTCTGTTTTGTTTTGTTGGTTTTTCCCCCCCTTGATGTTTGTGTCTTTCCACTTCGTCTCTGGCCAAGGCAAGCAGTGCCAAGGCACAAGGGCCAGGCAAACCCAGAGGGAGGGAATGGGGAAGCAAAGCATCCTCAACCCACAGGACGGTGAGGACAGAAGGCAAACATGGTGGTGGGAACAAGGAGGAGCAGGAGGAGAATTTGTTTACCAGGTCCAGCCAAGGGCCATCTCTCCGCAAAAGGATTCATAGAATTATAGAGTGGTTCGGGTTAGAAAGGATCTTAAAGATCATCTAGTCCGACCTCCTGCCACAGGTAGGGACATCTTCCACTAGACTAGATTACTCCAAGCCCCATCCAACGTGGTCTTGAACACTTCAGGGATAGGGCAGCCACAGCTCTGGGGAAGCTGTGTCAGGGCCTCATCACCCTCACAGTAAAGATTTTCCTCCTTATATCTAATCTAACCCTGTCCTCTGTCAGTTTAAAGCCATTCCCCCTTGTCCCGTTACTCCATGTCCTTGTCCAGAGTGCCTCTCCAGACTTCTTGGAAGCCCTCTTTCCATACTGGAAGGTACTGGCAGAATCACAGAGTCAAGGCCAGTATTGTGGCTCTGATTCTTACACCTTGTCCTCTGCTCTTGCACTGATGCTGGATCACCATGGGAGAGGTGAGGAGGATCTGCACATGGGGTGCACACAGGGCTCAACACCCGCCCCTTCCCAGCCTGTGGCCGGCTCTCCCTTCCCCTTCCTTGAGCAGCAATATGGGATCCAGCTGCACGAGCTGAAAAGGCTCAAGCTCTCAAAAAACAGCCTGGGATCAAAGCTTTCTAAACACTCAGGGCATTTGGCCCGGGAGGTTTTGTTCCGACTATTTATAGCAGTTGGGGCCAAGCGAGTTCAGAGTTGGAGGGAAACTTTTCCAAAGCTGGGGGCCATTTGGATGAGGGAGGGGGAAAGGGAGTTCAGCCAGGCCGGTTTCCAGCAAACGTTGACTCCTTCCCTTAGGTATGTGTTGCTATCCATGACACACTAACAACAGCTCTGCACACAAGTGCCTGGCTGGGCCTGTAAAGATTGAAACAAAAATGTGAATTGGCTGGAAAGGAGAACATGAAATAGAGAGTTTCCAAACTGCAAAGCTGTAGCATTTGAAAGTTAAAACTTTCCTTACCAGCTTGTTTCATCCTCCAGCCAACAACTTTCAATTACAAATACACTTGGATTGTTTTCCAGGGGAAAGCTGGCAATGATTTTAGGGCAGAAAGACCAAATTATGGCTTCCCAAAACACGTGCCATATCTAGAAATGGAGAACAGGGGGCTTTTTAACTTCAAGGTGAATTTTTTTTTCAGTTTTCCTGTCTGCCAAGTGAATTGTGCTTATGACAATGTTTAATCATGAGGAGCACAAGCAGCATGTTTGAGATACACACCAGAGCTTTTTGCATGCCTAGCTCTGTGCTCTTGATCTTCAATACAGGTTATAAAAATATCCATCTAATTACCAGTAGCTTCCCAGCCATGTTCAGCATCTCTGAGCTTCCTTCTCCCTAGGAAAAGGCTGCAATTAGGTTGGCAGGTAATTATAATCAGCCTAATGAGTGGATGGCCCTAGGGAGATGTGTTTGGCAGCTGGGTGCTGTCCAGGCCAGGTGGGCTGTTATAGGGAGTGATTTTATACTCTTTCCTGGCAAGGGTGGTGTGGGATTTTTCCATGCTGTAGGAACTGGGTGCTGCAGCAACCAACAGCCCAAGCCTATTCTGTGTGTGTGCATTGGGTTGTTTTCAGAGAGAAATTCCATAGCTAGAAGATTTCCTTTCCTAGAACCACACTATAGTTTGGGCTGGAAGGGACTTTAAAGATCATCCAGTCCAATGCCTCTGCCGTGGGCAGGGACACCTCCCACTAGACCAGATTGCTCAATGCCCCATCGAATCTGGCCTAGACATCTGCAACATCCCCATCAGAGCCTGTCTTCTGCTGCAGAGGATGCCTGTCCTTGCTGTGGATGGTCAAACTCCACTGAAGGAGCCACACTGTTCTCCTTCAGGGAAGGCTGCAAGATCTCCAGTGGATTTTGATGAGCAAAATGATCTGTATGTGTTTAGAGAGTGGGATGTAGGTGGGTCTAGACCGGCTGCATATCAGGTGGCCATGGCTGGTGTCGCAAGGGGAACTGGCAGGCAGAAGGGAAGGTTTCCACTGAAGCTACCCAGATATCAGCCTGAGGGCCTGTCTTCTGTGAATGACACAAAAAAGTAGAAAAACAATGTTGAGATGTGTGAATGAAGCAGAGCTGAGGGGGTATCAACAGTATTGGAAGTTATATTTGTTATTAAAAAAAATTAGGTGACCAGGAATACAGGAGCAACAACGATACAAAGCTCAGCAGTATAAAACACAAAGTCTTTGAGCTTGAACAGCAACAACATGTGATAAGATAGGAGTTTGCATTTTATGGAGGTACCAAAAAAGGGCTTCTGACTGTCTATTGATTTTACAGTGCCTGTGAGTCCCTGCCTAAATGCTGTCATGCAAAAGGCAGATGCTCCCTTAAAGGACTGAGATGAAAAGTCCTCTTGGTTGACTTTAAAACACTCAGAGGGAGAGTCTCTAAGACCTCCCCTGGAACAGCAGATACAAATCTGATCATCCTTCCCTAGAAAATGTTAAGAGTGGAGCAAGTACAAATCAAATCCGCTGTGCTGTTTCCACGGGTGAGTTTGTTGTGAGGGTCAGATGCATCCTTCTTCCATTTTGTTTTTTTTCAACATGGCAGAGACAGGCTCCGAGCCCAGTTTCCACCCCTACCCAGCAGAAGAAAATGTTCTTCTCATTTTTGCCTCCTAATGATGATGGTGATGATGATGATTCACCTCCTGTTTCGTACGTGTCCTTACTATGAAAGACCCTTCTTGTGCTCTGTATTAATGTTCCCAACTCTTGACTTGGAAAGGGTACGCTGTTCAACTGGACAGTCACTCTGTTCACTGAGAGGCTGTGTGTTCTGCAATTAACAGACAAAATGCCCACCGTTGTGGCTGGAAAGAAGTTTTAATTAAAATCCTTTGATATTGGCTTTGGCCAGACTGTAGAGTGAATGGGAAGAGGGTGGAAGGGCCAGGTCAGTGACTTAGGTCAGCCTAGGAGAGTGTCCACTGAGCTGAGACTGAACACAAGGAAGGACCCGGTTTATAATTGCACAAGCTTTATATTTTTTTCCCTTGAGTGACCTGCCCAATGGACAATTCCAAGCTGATAGGAGCGCATATACTGCCAACCAAAAGTTGGGATAGGTCCACAGGTTGTTTGAGCCCTAATGAGGAACCATGAATAGAAGCTCACATCCACAAGGGAAAAACACCTCACTCCCTTCTCTAATGAGCATGGCTCTCCAAATCCTTTTATCTTGGGCTTTGCTTGGCTTTCAGAGGTGCCCAGAGCTGCATCTTCCAGGCTGGCCTCCAAGCTACTGCCACCTACCCTGTCTTCTCTCAGATGGCTACCAGGAAATCTCCAGGTGGCCAAGGCAGACCTGCAGCGTGTTTATGATGGTGGCATGGACAAGCAAAGCCTTTGGAGGGTGAGACACCGACTCAGAGGAATGTGGTGGGGCCTGGCCAGTGTCCCCTGGGTAGAAGTTGCCCTCCATGTGCTTGGGGGTGAAGTGTTGGGCTCTGGACAAAACAGGCACATTGTTTGGTGTGTGATGTTCCCTGCCAATGCTGTAATCACAGGTGCTACTCTAATGAGAGAGTGAATGCTCCTCCCCATGTCAAAGTGCACTAACTATTGCAAACATCACACAATAAGCACCAGGAAACTGGAGCCAGGATGGGTTTCCTTGTTTTCAAGCCCTGTGTGCCTATGGACATTCCCTCTGCTCACGACAGGGTGATGAACCTTCTGGTTTGTGCACTACTGAGCAAGTAAAATTAAGAAACATAAAAAATTGAAGGGGTGTTAGCCCCACAGCTTGTCACCTGAAGTCCAACACAAGAGTCCTACTGACCCATGTTACCCCTTGACAAGGCACTAGGGCCCTGAAGGCAGGTAGATGCTCTTCAAAATGTTTCCCAAAATCCCTTTTTATTTTCTAAGACTGTTAAGGTAATTTGGGAGGGGGGGGGGGGGGGGGGAGAGGATTTTTTCACCTTTCTCCTTCCACTTTGGTTCCATGTACAGAGTGCTGACTCCTGCACCTTTCCTTCAGACTTTTTCCAGAGCTATGCCAGACCCTCACACAGGAGGGTGGAGTGGGCATCTGGTACAGAAGGCTGTGAAAGGAGTTTGTGAAATTTTTCTCTTGGTCTCTGGCCTAGAGAAATCAATTGGTTTTCATATGTTTTAAGGGAAAAAATATAAAAAATTTATGTTCTGCTGCCATTTAAGGTTTTTCTCCTCCTGCTTTTTGGTTTCATTTTGTGCTGTCAAGCTGTGTGGGAGAGCTGAGCAGCTTTGAAGTATCTCAGCTCATTCTGGTGATGGACGAGACATCGTCCAGGTGAACCCAGGCTACACCTGCATGTGGCCAGGATGGGTGTAGATGCCCAAGGTGCCCCTGCCCAGCACCCATCCTGCTGGCAGGGAGGGAGACAGGGCAGTTTGGGTGGCTGGGGCTGGGAAATGGGAAGATCCCCAGCAGTAAAGCACAGGGGATTCTCCAGGGACTGGTCAGAGTGGGCTTCAGGGCTGGGTGGAACACCCTGTTGGGGTCAGTTTAGCCCGGTGCTGGGCTGGCCACCTGGGATGAAATTAGCATTTGGGGGCAAGTGGCATGGGGGGTTTTACTGTCCCCCTAGAAAAATGCCGCTTGTACTGCCAGAGCGTAGCACACAAAGGGGTTGGCTGTGTTTTCCCCTTTCCTTTCAATCCCCTTTCTGCACGGTGACATTTCTACTTCCAAACCCTGTTCTTTTTTTTTTTTTTTTAAACTTATTTTTCTCCTCCTATTTCCTCTCCCTTCCCCCCTTCCCCCCGCCCA
This sequence comes from Calyptomena viridis, assembly GCA_013390005.1. NCBI lineage: Eukaryota > Metazoa > Chordata > Aves > Passeriformes > Eurylaimidae > Calyptomena > Calyptomena viridis. The sequence continues at coordinate 387,144 of WEIV01028251.1, read as the reverse complement.
AACACCCTCCTGGAGGCACAGCCCCTGCCCCTTTCCCGGGGTCCCCCATCCTGGCAGGATGCCGGGGAGGTACCAAGGCGCGCAGAGGGGCGATGCCAGCGCTTCCTGCTCCCTCCCTGGCAGCACAATGGGGACATTCAGGCGGGCACCGCGTAGCCCAGCACCAACCCAGCGCCAGAGACCCCCCCGCCCCTTCCCCGCCATCCCTGTGCCCCCCTATCGCTGTCGCCCAAATCGCAGCATGAGACAGAAAGCAGCTGACGCCGTGTCCCAGCGCGCCGGCGGAGGCGAACTGGAATCCAGCATCACAAAACAAGCCCTGTGCACGCTCGCCTCCCGACGCAGGCGCGTGTGCCTGTGTCCCCCTCCCTTCATCCCCCCAAAATCTCCAAGTCTGCCCAGTAACACCAAACTGGGCTCCCTTTCCCACCCCACCACGGCCAATCCGAGCGCTGCCAGCAGGCCAGGGCCTCCGCCGCGGAGATGCGAGGGGCAGGAGCTGCTGGAGCTGCGGGAACGGCATGTTTTCCTTCTCCCCTTCTCCCTCCCGAGCCGCTTGTTTTTTAATTCGGGGCCGGAGGGGAGGCGTGGGTTGGAGCTTGGAAGGCAGCTCCCATCCCTTCCCAGTAACGCAGAATACCCTCAAAAACATAAGATGAGATTTCATCGCTGCTCAAGGGAGCCTTGTTCTTAATCACTGATCAGCGGTTTTTCAGAGGTGGGACGAAGGAGAAAGGAGGGGGGGCAATGCAAGAAAAGCAGAGCTTCATCCTCCCTGCGTCCAAGCAGATCTTTTCGGGCTTTCCTGCCTGCTCCGAGGGGTTTGTTTTTCCCCCTCCGCTTTGTTTTTCCTCCCCTCTGCCAGTGCTTGCAGCAGCTGCTCTGTTTGTGGAGCTGGGCTGGGCTGATTCCAATGGTCCTGGAGCACTGGGAGTGGTTGATAGTGGTTGCCTGCTGCCCTCCAAAACTCCCCAGAAAGAGGCTGAGGTAGGTGCAGGGATGAAAATGAACATGCTGGATTTTAGGGGATGCCTTGCAAGGGAGCTGCCGGTCCCTGTGCTTGGGACCTGTTTGCAGTTCCCTTGGGCTCAGCCGCCACAGAGCACGAAGTGAGGGTGACTGGGTGCAAAATAACAAACCACATTTTGGTCTTTCCTGGCATGTTCCTGTGGCAGAACCACAGGATGGGCTTGCCAAGATAGGAGCCACATTTAGAGCACAGAGGTATCGGGGATGTCCAACGTCCATCCCTGATGTAAGGGATGAGTGTTTGGACCAGAACCGGTGGGACAGGCACGATAATGTGTCCCATGTTGCCTGCTTGGATGTAGACATATGCTGAGATGCAGCAGTGCCTGGTAAGTGATGGAGGCCAGCTCATGACTGTACTTTGATGGAGCTGTAGGAGCTCTGCTGTGTCCATGGCAGTGATGCTAGTGGACAGGTTGCCCAGAGAAGTGGAGGTTCTCATCATCCCTGAGGGCATTTAAAAGATGTGTTGACATGGCACTTGGGGATATGGTTTAATGATGTGCTTGGCAGAGCTGGGTTAACAGTTGGCCTTGATCTTAGAGGTCTTTTCCTACCTAAATGATTCTGTGATTCTCTTCTCTGCTGATTTGCATCCTGCTGAAGCCTTGGCCCAGGAAGCTGTATAGTGGCTAAAAGCAACTAAATCCATATGGAATCTCAGTTGAGGATTTGAAGGTAGTGGTCTTATTGCAAAGGGTGGAAAGCAGGAGGCCAGGTCACCATGCACCTTATGTCTTACAGGGAAATTTCTGCCAGCAATGCTACCAGCCAGAGGGGATTGTCCTGACATCCCAACATTTTGCAGCACCTCCAGAGGAGCGCCACACTGTTCTGGTTATTTTGGGTGTTGTGACGGGAGGATGGGACAAACATCTGCTTGGGTTTTGGGGCCCAAAATGACTGAGGAGAAAACATCTGTCTGCTGTGACTGGTGCCCTAGGACAGGGGACAGGCTGGGTCCTGCAGGCACAGTGTTGGGTAAACCACAGGGACAAAGCTTGTAGGGGCTGCAGATGTCCCGGGAATGCTGGGTGAGTTGTGCCAGTTGTCAGGGGGGTGGCTGGGAGAGCTGGCAAGGGCACCATGTCCCTCTGTGTGCTGGTGGTGCTCCACCCCAGGGAGAGGCTCAGCCCAGGACTTCTTGCACAAACTGTTTGCGTAGTGTGAGGAAAGCTGGGGCACAGAGCAGCTCGGGACATCCCATGGCAGCTCTCCTGCAACAGCTGCTGGAGCTGGGCAGGCACCATGCTGCAGCTGCCTGCAGGAAACACCAGGAATTACAGCTCCCAGGGACAAAGAGCAAGTGAGACCAGATCAGTCCTGTGGATCTTCCTTCCACAGGGATGGGACAGGTAACACCACCTAAAGGCTGTATCAATAAATAGGTGTTATTTCTTAAAAAGACTTCTGGGTGTTTTTGTCCTCTGTCCTGCTTCCCACATCTGTTTCTCAGCATCTGCTCTTCTCATTGACTCCACTGAGTTATATCAGGACAGAGTATCTGGCCCGTAAAGCATAGCAGGGATAACCAGCACCACCATCACTTCCTGGCTCTGCACAGCTCCAGCACGCAGCCAGACAAAGGGTCCTGAAAGATTCAAAGTCCCAAGCTTTATACAGCCCTTCTGAATGACACCCTTGGACACGATGCCCACAAAGTGACAGAAGAGCAGCCAGGGCCCTGCCAGCAAGGACAGGTTGGAAAGTGGAGCTGGGAAGAGGGCTGGTGTCAGGCAGGTGAAGGATGGATACAGTCTCCAGGTAGACTCAGTCATAGCCAGGGTAGAGATTCATCCAGCAAACACACTGCTCTGTTCACCTGTGGCTGCAGAGCCAGGGAGAGGGCAGGTGCTGGTTGCCCCTGGGCTGGTATGGTATTCACTGGACAAACTGGTCCCTCCAGGCACCTCCTCACTCAGACTTGGGCTTGAGTGAGAAGGAGGGTGCAGGCACAATATGTAGGATATCCTGTATGATATCACAGTATAGGATATAGACACGATGTACAGCTTTGCTGTAGAAAAGAGCCAAACTAACAGCTCAAGAGCTGGATTTCGTATTGGATGTTGTAAGAGCTGCAGTAGTAGGAAATGGGCTAGTTTTGTTAAAAGTCCAAAGAAAAGAGAGAAAGGGGATTCATTCCATCTCTGACTCTGGTCCAGGTCGGGGATATGGATGGGTTTTGCAGTAGGATGAGGGTCCTCCTTGTGCATGACAGCCCTGCAGAGCTAAGCAGGTTCAGGAGAAGCTGATCAGCAGCAAGCAATCCCATCAGAGTCAGACCATTTGCCTGCAGGAACTGGAAGCAAGATGGGATCAAAGGTATGCATGGTATCCACTGTGCCTTCATCGTACCATCAACACACCTTATACACAGGAGTGTCTGGTGTGGGGAAAAACAAGGGATTTATTAAATCCTTTGGAAGAAGGATTTAGAGAGTGCAGGACATGCCTAGTCAGAAGGAAATTATTTAGCAGTAGGCTGGTATTTTTCCCAGCTTTGGTATCTCATGCTGCCCATTCCTTTGCACTTCATTGAGCTGCCCTTCCAGCCTCCCTCCTGATCTCAGAACCACAGCAGTGTGGGCTGTAAATCACTGCCATCACCCACAGGATTCCCATACCCTCCTGATTGCCACCTTTTGCCCTGGACATTCGGACAGGAACCAGCCTAGGTGGGGTAAGAGGATCAAAGAGGGAAGTAAGATAACAGGAGAGTGAACTTTGGGAATGAAATATTGGACAGAACTCAGGTGTTGCCCCTGGTAGTAGAGGATAGATCCCAGAGGTCAGATACCATATCTGGGTGTCAAAATAGGAAGAGGTGTGAAGGTTGGCATGGGGATGTGTGTGCAGACCTTTATTGCCTCTTAAGGGTTGCCTTACAGTTGAAATTTATGGTACACCTTCTCTTCCAGAAGCGTTTCCAGGATCCAGCCCTTGTTTCCAGGACTGAAAAGATGACTCTGGCAAATGGCACACAACAAGTTTCCCCTTAGCCCTTGCACTGTTCTGCCTGGGATGAGGTTTTCCTCTGCTCTGCCCTCTCCTCCCTGCTGCTCCCATCCCTCCTGCTTGTTTTCTGTGTCCTGCAGAGCCAGCTGGGCAACGTGCTCTAATGTTTTTCTTCTGAATAAAGTTTCCTACAGCAGAAAAAAAAAAGGAAAAATGTGGTTTGTACTGCAAATGAGAAATGTCCATGCCCTACAGCTCTACTCTATGTGCTGTACTTCCCTGGAAGCGTGCCAGACCTACCCATGGAGTAGGGTAGGCACGCAAAGCCTGAGTACACTGGTCCCCATTCATTCCCAGTTGTGTCCAGACCCCTTGCCCACGGGGAATGCCTGGGAAAGACTGGGGAGCTCCCTGCAACACCGGGCTTCACTGACAACATTCAGGTCAGTCTCCAGCTGCTGGAGAAGCAGGTGACACATCCTTCTTGTGATTCCTTACTGACATCAGCTCCAAATGGATGATCCTGTGATCCCCATGACAATCCATGCATGAGAACCAGGTCCAGGTCTCCTTTGCTGATCTCCACCCTGAGGCCCACCAAAGGGTGGGCCATTGCCTGTTCCTGTCTGGTGACACTGTCGAGGGTGGGCCATAAGGGGCAGGGAGCAAGCTTTAAAGGGAGGAGGGAGCCATGGACAGAATAGGCATCTCCTACACCCTAAATCAGGTCACTTTGTGTCAGTGTTACTGGTCTGTGGGGTCTTAGGGTCTGTCACTCCTTCTGAGATGAGGGGTGATGTCTCCTCACAGGCTCTTGAACCTTGTCACCAACTAATCCAGCAGAAAGGGGCAAGCAGGAATATTTAGAGGAAGTGACAAAGGAGCAATTCTGGATGGAAAGGAACCTCTTCTGGAGGTTCCTCTGTGGTTACCAGAGGTTTTTTGCGATCCTTGCAAAAAAAGAATGCTTGAAACATCCATTTGCAACACTTTTGTACCTCTCTTGGTGTCATCTGATGACTGGTGTAGGAATCCCTGCTTAGGCAGGTTATATAAAAAGAAGAAACAGCTTCCCCAGTGTAAAATGCAGGGGATGGGCGGATTGTACCAGGGAGGCACCAGCTGAGCATTTTGTGCAGCTCCCAGAAAGTTAACAAGCCTTTGACTACTGACCTGGCAGGGCATGGTGGCTTCAGAGAGAGACCATTCTCCAATGACCACCAGACACAGACCATGCCCCCAACAGGTATGGAGCAACTCTGCACCCCAATGTGTCAGCTGACTCCATGCCCAAAGGTTGCATAACACATTCCTCATGAACCTCTCTAGCAACTGGACATTTCCATGGCCATGTGCCAACTTTCACCGCTGCAAAACTGTTCATCCTCAGTGTGTTTTCACATCAGTGAAGAGCTGGCTGGCATTCCTTCTCACCTGCTGTGTACCCAGCACCAGGCAGAGACTTCTCCTGGGGTCCCTGTGACTCCCCATCCACGCTCCACTAATCTGCTGGATTATAGTCTTTATATTTAACTGGATTAGACGCCTGTTGCTGCAGTTACTGTTACTGTTTTGCACTGGCCATATTTATAGGGTGCTCTGGTCATATTTATAGTGCTGCAGAGTCAAGTTACAGCTTTAAGTGCTGCAACCCTAAACCCTGTAGGTCAAAACAAAGTGGACGAGCATCACCCATCAGTGCCAGAGGGTCTTGGTGGCTTCTGGCTGCAGGGCAGCATTTGGCACTGCAAATAGAAACTCCACCTCCCCACACCCCAAATTGTGTTTAATAGCAGTGTTGCGTACTGAAATCTTCTGGTTTGGGGGAACAGGCCCGGGGACACGATCTTAAACCCTTCTGCCTGAAGAGGGGGCACTTCACACGGCCGTCAGTGTCCTAGAAAAAGTAATCTTTGAACTGCCTCATAACATCAGGGTTGACTTCAGGGCTGGAACACTGTGGGTTTGGTTACAGGGGGATGCTCTCTGTCACAGCCCAGCAGGTGCTGTCCCTGTACCTGCACCACTGGGCTTTCTGTTCACCCAGCAAGGCAGGCACTCTGCCCTTTGGGTGATGCTGGGACAATTTAATGCCACCCCAGGGCATGTATCACAGGCAAAGCTGTGTTCAAGAACCACGAAAAGCTTTGCCACACACCTCAGGTTTGCACAAGCAGGTGCACAAGCCCCCCCATGCACACACCAGCCCCACTGCAAGCACAGCTCCCTGCCCCAGCACCCCAAGGGTGCTCTGCCAGCCTCCCAAAGCCACCTTTACACCTTCCACACTGCAGGCTCTGCCCACTGGGGTCCCTGTCCCCACCCCAGCCCGGCACACAGGGGCGCTGGCTGTGTGGGAAGCTGCGAGCTGTTGAGCTGCCGTTATTATGGCAGCAGTAAACACCTTCCTGCAGCTGGCCAAAGTCCAGCCTCAGTCCCACAGCCTGTGTCCCAGAGCCACTCTGCTGACGCTGGATGCCAGCATTTCTGCCCACGGAGGGAGTGAGGCAACTCCCCTGCTCAGCCTGATCCGTATTCAGGGCGTTTGTGTGGATCTCGAGAATAATCCCCCCAAAATACGGATTGAAACACAGCGAGCAGCAGGCAGGCATCAACACTCAGCTGAGTGATGACTTCCACTTTGCACAGTCCTTGCTTGTCAGGACACCATCTTATTGTGTCCATCTTCTTTGAGTCCAGAGGATGTCCCTGAGGGCACACAGACAAAGCTCCTTGTTAGCTTGAAGGATGAGCAGGATTGAGGTGTATTAAGCAAATGAGCCCCCTCCACCAGGTTCTATTTAGCTGCAGCTGATTTTGGCTGTGCAACCACACTGCACGTTCAGATGAGCTAAAATTAGCTGTGTTCCCATGCAGAGGCTGTGCAGGAGCTGTGCTTGGATTATCTCAGCACTAGGAGCTGCTGCTGGTTTTAGGTGTTAGTGCATGGCCAGAGCTGTACCAGTGCTGGGCAGTCCTTGCCCCCAAAATGAAACTGTTCAAAAGAAAGTTGCGTGGAAGCAAGGGTGGGTGAAATGAATCATCTGAAGTCTGAGGCTGTGCCATGGCTGAGGTAAAGACTCTGGTCCCACAGGCATGTGGAGCTTATCCCTTCTCACTGCAGCCCCAGGATGTGTGGGAAGACTCACAGAGGCCCCACTAACAGCCCCCACCATGCTGCCCCAAAGCCACATTCCCAGCAAAGGAAAATCCAGCTTTATCCTCTGTGTCTGGCTGCTTAGAGATGGCAGTGGGATGAACAAAGGCACCTCCATTGCTTGGAGACTCTGGGCATCCTGCACAGTGCATGGCAGGGACCATCCCTGGGGACAGGGAGTCCCAAATAAGCTCTTTGTGAGTAATGAGGAACTCCAGCACATGCACTAAAAATAAGGAAACAGCAGGCAGCAGATAAATCAGCTGCAGGGGCCCCTGTCTGGGAGGCTGAGCCGGGAGGATCCCATGCGCCCGGGCTGACGGAGCCCTGATTTGTGGTCTGACCTCGGCCGCACTCACTGAACTCCTCAGGCCCTGGCTTGCCTGGGTGGAAAACCAAGTAGAATAAAAAGCAGGACGTCAAGGCTGAGCTTAGCTTTTCCTTCTGCAAATAAATCAGTTGGAGATGAGGAAATTGGCTGGGTTTGTTTGCCAGCAGCCCGTTTTTGGTGTGCCAAGCCTGTCCGAGCAGGGCAGCTGTGCTGGGCAGGTTGCATGACTGAGGTGGGAGGATGAGCAAACCCCCACTGTGCTGTCCTTGGCCTGATGGGGAGGTGATGGAGAGTTATCCCATAGAGCCAATCCACAGCAGCACGGTGGTAACTGGAGAGAGGGAGCAGGGCATGAAACAGCCATGTGCAAAGGTAAGAGTGGAGGGACCCTCCATGCTCTATCCTGCAATATTTGCACTGTGTCTTGGGTGCCTGGGTCACACCAACACTCTCCATCACTGCAGTTACCAGGGGAACTGCATAAATTATCCAAAAATAAAAAATACATGGTTTTTCTTCAGGCATTTCCTTGTCACTGTTGCAAGTGTTGGGGATTTTTTCCATTCCATGCAAGATATCTTTTACTTTTTGATCCTTTATAACCCAGTCAGTGCTGTGGGGGAATCGGGTTGGTATCCACCAGCCTCACCAATGTTCCCAGTTCTGTGTAAAGGCATATGCAGCTTGTTTTCCCTTCTAGAGCTGATGGGAAGTCAGGAAGGGTAATATATTTTAGCTGGGGAAGTAAATCAGCCAGAGAAGCAGGCTGAGCTCGTGGATATTGAGATCATAGCAAATATCTGTGGTTTTGACAGTAAAGAGTCTATCCAAGAGGCAGCTTTGCCATTTGATTTGGGGTATCTCACTTACTAAGTGCTTAACAGGGAAAGCTCAAGGAAACAGAGTAATAACTGCACCTTTCCCATCCCCATTTTTTCCCCAGTAGCAGGAGCAGAGTTTACTGTGGCTTCTGTTCCCATCCATTCTGGAACTGAAGCCGTACAAACAAATGGAGGCTGATTACACCACGCACTTCCAAGCACTGTGGAATGGTGCGGATGTGAGAAGCAGCAGAAAAACTTGCTCACTTGGTGTTTTTCTGACTGGCTGCCAGAGCTGCATCTGCTCCTCAGCCGACGCAGCACAGGATCGCTGGCTGGCTGCTACAGGAGAAGAATTTGAGTAATTTTTGTCACGTGGAGGAAGAGGGAGCAGAAACCCACCCTGATGGCCTTTCTGGGCTTAAAACTGATGCTCATGTCCATTGACTGCCATGTAAAATATATCAACATATATATATCAATGTTTGGTAATGTATATATCAAATATATCCATGTATGGATTTTTTTTCCTTTTAGAGAAGTGCTCTCTAAAGCATTCATCATTTGAGGAGTTGAGCTCAAAAGGTGGGGCTGTGTACAAAACACCCTCAAAAGCCTTTTGGAAACCTGGAATCCTGTATTAAGCAGATCCTGAATTCCTACTCCTGGTGCCCCACAGTTCACTGAGGGGGAATAAAAAGAATCTCCCCACTTCTTTATCTTATGTGCCCCTTAAGCCCTGCTTTTATATCATCCATGGAGATGTCTTTATGGATCAAGCCTCCTCCCAAATTAACTATTCTGAGTACTGGGCCACATAAAAGGCAGAAATAGCCAATAAAATCAGAGCTGGTAAAATCAAATAAAGAAAGCAAGCTACAGGCAGAAAAGCTCTACAGAAGAACAGCAAGAGCTGGTGAAAGGTTTCCTCCAGTCTCACTTCCCAGACCTCAGCAGATCTTCTTTCTTGTGGTGTGCCTTGAAAGTAGGAAGAAGGGGAGAGCATGAGCAGATGGAGTCCCTTGCAGCATCTTGGAGGCACCTGAGTTCGTGGTGAGGAGACTCTCAGGACCTTCCAGACACTGGGCTGGGAGAAACTTCTGCTGCCCTTTCCCCCTCCTTTCTTCCCATCTCTTAGCATCACCTCTTCAGAGACCTGGAACCAGTTTAAACCCATTTATTTTAAGCCAAGGAGGGAGGAAGGTGGAGAAATAAAATTATTGGGTCAGAGATTTATCTCCCACAAGGTGCCCAGTATGCAGTGTGTCTGCTGGAACAACAATCACCATTCGTCTAGCCCTGATAATCTCATAAGAAGCTCCAGACCCAGGGACAAAATAGGGCCATTCTCAAGGAGGTGCTTGCATTTTGATGGATGTTGCAGACAGCTGGGATGAGCAGGGATTTCCTCTGTTCTGCCCAGCCCTGTAGGATGGACTCCAGCATCTCTATGTGCACCCCAAAATGGGTCACTTCCTTATATCCATCCTAAGTGAAGGTCCTGGGGAGTCCAGAATAATCCCAGTGGCAGTTGCTTGGGCTCTCTGCTCAATCTAATCCCTGGGGACACACTGTGTGTGTTTGGAGGCTAGTTTCAAATTGCATTAAAAAAATACGATGTAAAAAAAATAATAATAGCATTTAATTAAGAGGATCCCAAGGCCTGCTGTGCTCTGGTTTGGCCTGGGGTAGGGAATGGAGCTGGGAGAGTAACAGGGTATAACAAGCAGTAAAACATAATCCTGGGATTACAGGCAGCAATTAGCACTGCTATGTCACCCTGTGCTCCCTGTCTCAGGGGTTTGGGATACAATTGGATTGTGTCTCCTGCCTAAATTCACCCCATGGCACGATCCCTGGGTTTGAGCTAAGGCAGGATTACACCCATAAGTAGCATCGTGCTGTGGTGCCTGCAGCATGTTGGGATCACAGTTTCTTAGGGAAAAGCACTGGCTGAGCCTGGATGACTCCAAGGAGTGCTGGTCTGGACTATGAGCAGGGGAGAGCTGTTGGCAGAGGCAGGAGGTGGGGAAGAGATGCTCCAGAGGGGCAGAATGGAAATAGGAGAATATGAGCTGCAGCCAAGGCTTTGCTGGGCAAGGATGGGTTCCCCAGAGTGTGCCCAGTGCCCACCTGCAGGCTCAGCCCACACTGGGTGGGAGCAGGTGGCACCAGGCACACCCCAAGCTGCTTTCCAAATGTGTGGATTACAGCTGCAGTGGGTGCTTCCTCCCCAGAGCAAGTCACAGCCACCCTGGCTTGCCAAATGACCTTTAGCATGAGTGAGAGGCCACAGCACTGGATTTGCAGGGAGCCAGGCTTTGCCACAGCCTCGCTCCACTTTGCACCATCCATCTCCTCTGAGATGGAGACAGAGGGAGACAACATGGCAGACTGCAGCTAATCACTCTGGAAAATGATCCCCCTAAATAAAAAGGGAAATTCAGGGATCCATCAGTGCTTACTTGCCTGGGAGGCATCAGGATGCACCAAAGGATGTGCTTTTCCCTGGGCTGCAACTAGATGGTCTTTAAGGTCCCTTCTAGACCAAACCATTCCATGCTTCTATGATTCCATGCCACCATCCTTCCCTGGCCCAGTAGACCTGTGTGAGCTGCCCCTGTTAAACACTTAAGGCTGTTTTATTTGGGGGCCATTTAAAAAATCCAGAATATTTTCCAAAGGGGGCTGCTGTCAGAAAGATGGTGTCCAGGAGAGGGCAGGGTTAGCTGCCACACAGCACAGCAACCACATTTAGGAGTCCTTATTTTCCAGGTTTTTGTTTTTGTTTTTTTTTGCAATCTGAAGTCCCACATACAGCTATGAAGTTTGTGCTTTTCCTGGCCCCTTCGAGCCCCAGGTGTTGTTGCAGAGCCAGGGGCCGTCAGGCACCTTGTTTACACCGTGTTCCTGGTGCTGAGCCATCTCAGTTGCTCTTTCGAGAGGTGACATGTGCCTCGGCAGGGCGGAGAAAATGCCTTACGTTAATAGAGGGATCGGTTGCAAGATGTGTTGCCCTTCCAGGAAAAACACGCAGCTGTGGCCACCCTCCAGCCACAGAGCTGCAGAGAGCAGGGTTTGCCATGGGCTGTGTCCCAACATGAGGGTGCTCGAGCGATATCAAGGGCTCAGGAGGTCAGTGGTGGAGCTGGCATCACCCTGAGAAGGTTAGCACACACCCCAGCAGCATCTCCAGCCAGGTCAGCTTTAGGCAGTGAGTGTAATACCCTGCCCATGGAGCGATGCTTAGATCCTAGAGGTGGAGAAACAGAAAGGGGAGCTGAGGATGATGGAGGAAGGTTTTCTGTCAGCAGAGATGGAGGAGCAGCCAGATGGCAGAGGGTGACTGGGCAGCACAGTGGAGGGCACTTCCTTAGCACTGCTTTCTCCAGAAATAACACCCTTCCCCGAGCCACTCCAGAGACGCCTCTGGCCTCGTGCTGGCCCCAGTTAATGTTTAACCCCTGGACAGGGACAGTGTGTCGCAGCCAGCACACAGGAGGTGGTGTCAGCGTGTGGGGACAGCAGCAGGCGGCTGGACACACACGAGGTCACCTCTCTGCACCGGTGGGACCCTCATCTTCTGGTGTCATCAGCAGCACCCAGCTCCTGTGCTGCTCCCATAAGCCCCAGGACTCAGAGTGAAGTGACTTTGCCGGGGGTGATGCCAGTTCACTTGGAAAAGGGCCTGCTGGGGCTGTGTGACCCAGGATACCTTGGCACTGGCTTCAGTGAAAGGGGGCAATGCTGCCTTCAGCCCGCAGTGAACCTTAAAGCTGGGCAGGCAGAGCCACGGGGTGATGCATGGTGTGAGGACGGTGTGTTTGCACACATTGAGCCCCTCTTCCCCCAGGAACATCATCCCCAGGAGCCCAAAGCAGGCCCAGGGCTTACAGGGGTGGTTGGTGCCATGTTTTAGGGCGAGCCCTGGCGTATTGAGGCAAAAAAATACAGTTTCCTTCTACGCAAACAAAGCTTGACTTTATTGCCATTAAAGTGCAACTAGCACAAACAGTGGCAAAAGTGCAAGCACTGATAATGCTCAGAACATTTTGAGCTGTGCAAACAAGCCAGAGGTGGGTGAGTGTGTTGAAATGAAGGGGTGAGGAGGTTGGGGGAGGAGAGGTCCCTGTCCCAGCAGCTCCCCAGCCTCACCATTTCCCCATCTTCCACTCCCAAACTGCCCCAAGCAGGGATGCTGACTCTGGGTTGGGGGTGGAGGGAGCCTCTGGGTGAGCAGGGATGAATGGGAGCCCCAGGGAGCACAACCCCCCACTGAGATGGGATGCAGATGTTATTACAACATTTTTAACCCTAGCCTGAGGCTGTGCTCTACCCTGGCAGCAGGAAGAGCTGAGGAGCCGCCCCACAGAGCCACTGGGACAACACAGTCATGATCCCTTGCCTGTCACTGCCCACACGGAGCATCCCCCAGTGTCTCAGATCCTGTGCTGGCAGACAGAATGCTGCCCCTGCCTTGCTGTTCTCCCTTCTTCTCCTATCCCACCTTTTTTTTTCTTGGCATGCAGCTACATTACACACCTTGCAATCCTCCTGAGCCTTGTTCAGTATTTTCTGTGCCATCCAGTTCTCCAAAGCCTCCTCCAGGCAATGATCCATAGATAGGTGTTATAGAGTATATCCCAGTTTGCCTGTTGTCACAAAACTCTGTTTCCCATCACCCTGTGCCCCCAAGGACACATTTTGCCCTGGGTAGGGGAGGCTCAGTCCTTGCAGAGGTGACATATCTTACAGGGAGCCAGAGCACCAGTGCTACAGGGAGGGTGAAAATCCAGCACCTCAGGAGACATTTAGGCATCTGCCTCCTATTCCTTAGGATTACCAAGCCAGCTGGAAAAAGCAGGTTACTGCAAACTGGATGAAAGGCAGAAAGGGAGAGACCTCGGGTGGATCACTGGAGAATCAGGCAGGGTGCAGGGACCTCAGCTTTCATCTTGGCTGCATCCCTCTGGACCCTTATACACCAGAGGATCTTCCCAGATTGTTTCTGCTGGCAGGTTGGGAGGGGAAGAGGTGCCTGGAGTGAAGGCAACCCCATCCCACACACTCAGCACAGCCCACCTCACCACAACACAAAGGGATTACCAGGTTTTGTGTCTGGCTGACAAACTCTTCCTTAATTCAGCCCTGGTCGGGGGAAGAAAGCTTTCATTAAATCCATCACCAGTCCCCATCCCACACAGGGCATCCTGGATCAAACAATCCCCTTCCCATCAATGCTGCACCTCCCCAGCTGCCCAATGTTCAGCTGTTGAATTCCCAACAGACAGAAATTTCTGAGAAACCAAGAACCGAACAAGCCCTTACTGACAAAGATCAACCCAACCTCCAGCACTGGCACCTATTTTCATACAGCCAGAAAGACCAGAATATTGGGAGTAAATAATGTCTTTGCCAGACCTACCCAAAATCAGCCTGAGGGATGGGACAGGCAAACAGAATGAGGATCCATTTGCTTTTGTAAAGCTTGGGAAAACAGGCTGGAGTACAGTACATGAAGTAACAAAAAATAGACATACTGACCTGAGTTCAGTTGCTTTGGGACAAATTGATCTATTTTTCATTTTTTTTTTAAGCCAAAGCTTCCTTTACTTTTCCTTCTAATGCTGCCAAGTCTCTTCTGAGTGAAGTTTTGGGGATTTTCCCAGCTGGATTCCATTTCTGGTAGGAGAGGCCAGGGCAGGAGCCCAGTCTGGGAACAGAGAGGTGACACACATCAGACATGACACCTGGGCTAGTTTTGGCCCAGTGTGGCTTGTTGATATCACCAAGGCTGGAGGCCAAAGGCAATAAGGGATTAGAGTAAAACGGCTTGGGCAAGTGAGCAAGTGGTTTTTATCAACAGTGTCTTTGCTGGGTGGTGTGGACAAGGGGCAATGGCTTCAACTTGACAGAGGGTGGGTTTAGATTAAACATATGGAAAAAATTCTTCCCTGCAAGGGTGGTGAGGCCCTGGCACAGGTTGCCCAGAGAAGCTATGGCTGCCCCATCCCTGGAAATGTTTAAGATCAGATTGGATGGGGCTTGGAGTAATCTGGTCTAGTGGAAGGTGTCCCTGCCCATGGCAGGGGATTGCAATGAGATGATCTATAAGGTCCCTTCCAACCCAAACCATTCTATGATGTGTGGGTGATGCTACCAAGACAGCAGCAGTGCTGGAGTGCCCCCAGGAGTGCAGATGGACAGGGACAGAGCCCGTGACACCAACACAGAGCCCTTTATTGACACGTTGTCCTATGGTGGCACACGTGAAATTCAAGGAAGAAACCAAACAAACAAAATGGGTGCTTGATGCTGTTGGGTTTTTGGAGCAAGCTGTTATTCTCAAATGAGCTCCTTCTCTCCCACTGCTCACCCCAAAAATTCTCTTTCCTTCCAAAAATTCACAATAAGCATCATGTGAGTCTCATAAACCCCACTTTCCCCCAGCCCTGCCCCAGCATGGCTCCTCTGCCATGAGCAGCTGTACTTCACCTGCAGGGTGCTGGAAGCTGTCAGGCCTAAAAAATTCACAGCTCTCCAGGGAACAGGAAAGCTATTTTAGAGGATTTAAAATTGCAGCAGCTGAAATTATTTCCTGAAGCCCGCATTAAGTTATTCAGGCAACTGACTGCACAGGTACAAAGCAGTTCTCCCTGATAATTTTCTTTAGTTTTCCCCGACTCACAGTTTTCCCAGTGCTACTGGGATGCAGGGAAATAAACCTGCTTTTAGTGAGCGTGTTCTGTATGGGACAGGATGGGACCCAAGCCACCGTGTCCCTGGAGCAGTCAGCCTGTCACAAGCACACTTGGGATTCATCTGTGGGGCCCTAGGGAGGAGAAGCCAGGTCAGTGCCCTCCCCACCGGGCAGCCCGTGTCCCAGCCTTACGCCAGGGTCAGGCGCCCCACATCACGCGCCGAAGCATCGCCATCGACTGGCACTTCACAGCTGCTTTGAGGTGCTGCCAGGGACTGTAGGTCGGGACTGCCAACAAATCACAGCCATTGTGCTCCATCGCTCCCCGCTTTCTGCCTGTTAATAGCCCCTTTTTGTACCCAGGGAATGTGATTCTGCATCATCCCATCCCTCTGTGAACCCCAGCCCTGCTCCAGGCTGGCTGCCTGTACCCACCATAGGCGATGTCCCCGCCAGGGCTCTCTGTGCTGGCCCCACAGGAGGTGGGTGCACATCCAGCCCTGCAAGCCTCCCTTCTCCCCCCCAGAAAATCACTTCAATGCTTGATGCATTCAGAAAAACATCCACCACCACAGTATCCATGAGCCCTTCCGCCAAAAATGGGTTTTACTCTCTCGTTGTTGCAAAAGCATCTCCCTCACTCACCCCACATTGGATGTGTGGTACCCGGAGCAGTGGCACCACCACAAGGGCTTGAACAGGTGGGTTGTTTGGAGGCTCTCTGGGAACACAGGAACATGAGCCACTGAGCCAAGCTGTTGTTCTCGTTTGTTATTCAGTGTTAAGGAAATCTGCACCATTCTCCCGTCAGCCTCCTCATCCCGGAGGATAATTGATGCTAACGTCATTTCATTTTGGTCCAGCTGCTGGGCTAGGGAACAGATGTTTTATTGTTCAAACTGAACACACAAAACCCCCCCAAAAAAAGGAAAAGAAAAAAACAACCCACAAAGCAACAAAAAACAACTAATTTGTGTTTGCGGTGAGGTTAGCCACAGCTTCCTCTCCCCAGAAATGCAAGGAGACAGAGCAGCAGTCCCAGGGAAGACCCAGGCCTTGGGAAAGCCAAGATTTATACATTCAGCTAAAAGTCAACCTCCAATATGATGATATAACACCCATCCACTCCAAAATTCTGCCATGTCCAATAGGCAGGCACTTCCAGCAGAAAATCATTTCCCCAACACAGAGCTGTCACTTTCAGGTGGGATGTGCCTTCGCATCCCCCCAGGAGCAGAGATCCACCCTGGCTTTTACATAGAGGAGCAGAGCACTTGCTTAAGAGCAAAGATACCTGTGTCCTCCAAGGAGCAGACAAAAATAGGTGCAAAAATGTACCACCAACATGTGCATCCTTCAGAGCTCACCCTCTTACAGCTCATCGACAGCACCCTGCACATTTGGTGCAAAGAAAAAAAAGTGGTGTGGCTGTAGGAGGTAGTGTAGGCTGTAGGAGGATGCTGGGAACCTCACATGGACACACACATTTCTTCAGGAGCACAGGATGAAGGGGTGAGGTCTATGACTTGCTCTGCAGCAGCTGCAAGACAATATCTGGAATCACAGCCTGATTCAGCCCCATTCCAGCCAAGCACTCCGCTGCCTCCTTAAGCGTTCCTGTGAAGCTACCACCGGGCAAGCTGTGGAGCAAGTGGAAAAACCTTCCCTATCTGCCAAAAAGTGAGCTGTTAAAAATAAAAAGTCTCACTGGAAAGCCAAAAAAGAAGCTCTAAACCCACCCAGGTTAATACATGTTCAGTATTACTCTAGCACTAACCCTGTAGATAAGAACTGCACTTCTCCCATGCAGAAACCAGTGTTCCCATAGACAACTCTGGTATGTCTTATACAAACTGGGGAGGAGCTATCAGGAGGATAGGACTGTTCTCCTTACCTCACTTGTGGAGGCACCTTTGCTGTAGGTAAAACCTGTCCCCAGAAATAAAGGGCTCTGAAATGCCCACATGAATTGCTTAGGTAATTTTCCCTACATGGCCAATGCAGAAGGCACAGGGCTGCCTGTGAGGCTGATGGGAGCATCTTTTGACACCTCCTGGTGTGTGCCATATGCTTGACATTATTTCTGACAGCATATTGTGTTTTCTCTCTGTTCCACAAGGGCGGGGTTGGGAAGGATCTAATCCTGAGTGATCCAATCCATTAAATGCTCCAGTCACCCTCAGGAGTCTGCACTGGAGCTGGGACCTAGTAAATGGTTTGAAAAGCCCTGGCACTAGAATGAGCACAGCATCATCTCTTAGCAAACAGCGGGGGAAAGCCACCAACTTTAAAGAGAAATAAATAAAACAGACCTTGACCATGAAGAGCCCTGGGCTCTGCAGCACCTGTGCTGCTGCTGCCAAGACCTGCTGGGGATCGGTGTCAGATGTGACTGTCTCCTCAAGAAGAACACTGTCAGGGGGGAGAACTCTGTACAGGAAAAACAGCAAGAGGCTGGAGGTAGAAAACACCTACTGGATCATGTGCCCCTTATTCATCTGGGGAAGCAGCAACAATACAGAGTCAGTAAGTTTTCCCCCCACTCTGTGCCTGGTGACAAGTTGTTCCCACTTCAAAACAACCTCCCTGCATCCCACCTCAGGCCCATGGATGCTTCACGCCTGCTCTGAGGCTGCTGGCTGCAGCTTCCCAGCTGGCTTGGCAGCAGCCCATGACCACAGGCGTGTCAGAGCTGTGAGCAGCGAGGGGAAGTGTTGGAGAAACCATCACAGCAAGCCGGCAGGATTCAATGTCCCCAGGGAGCAACACTGGCCCACCAAACACCTTGATGGCCAGCAGAGTCCCTGGAGGGAGTCCAGGGAGGTCACTGAAACCTTCAGGGGGTGACATTGTATGGGGACATGTAGGGAAGCAAGGATGGGGCAGAATCCAGCCGTGGACCAGCAGAGCTGGCTGCAAACCTGTAGCCGGGTCAGCTGTAGGTACAGAGCCTGAGAGGAGATGTCTGGAGGAGATGTCATGGAAAATATTTACTCCATGAGGCCAATGGACCCTCAGCTTCTCTTTGGAGGGGACTTTGAACACAGGAGGGCAGACGTTTCCTGCACGCTTCTGCAGGAGAGCGGCCAGGGAGAGCAGGCACTTCCCTCTGCGGGGAAGATGAAAAGCCCAAGTGGAAAGTTTTATGCATAAGGCAAAGCAACTGAACCATCAGCTGCTGGCTGCTGGGTGCTTGCTATTTGGGGAAACAGCCTGTTTGGGAAAAAAAAAGGGTGGATCTCCGAGAAAAAGGCCTGGGGAAAAAAAACATCAGAGGGAATACCCTGGAGCAGAGCCATGGACTGGCAATATGACACTGGGAAGTGCAGGCAGCCCCTGGGTTGTGTAGTAGAGAGGAAAAATCACCCCAAAACTGTTGTGTTTTGGAAAGGACATGGGCACAGGGTGGAGGGGAATCCTCACTCTCAGCATGTACAGGCAGAAAGGATTCACCATGCCCTGTGAAGTCAGACATCCTCTCCCCACCACATCATCCTGTGCACCACAACAGGGAAGGATGGCTCAGAAAAGAGATTCCAGTTCCCAAATCTGGCTATTTCCAACAATAACAGCAGTATTTTGCATCCCTTTCTCCTGGAGTTCAGCTCCTTCATGCAAGGATCCCCATCACTACCTCTGAGGTTCAAATCATGGTTTGAGTGTTGGTCCTGCTAAACCCTGTCACTGTGTGTATCTCCGGATGAAAGCAACTGGCTCCCTGCATGCATGATCATCCCTGGGTGCTTAGGCCACCTGAACCAGGTGATGCCAAGCATTTGGGTTGCTCGAGCAGAGAAAATCTCCTAGAAGACCATCGAAAAAGGCAGATCAAGATATTTCGCACCTTGTGAGGTGCAGCTCTTAAACGACAACTCTCAGCACATCTTGCTTGTCCTAACTGCCAGGCAAATAATTTCCCTTAAACCAGGGATCTGATACTTGCTGCTCTTCCTGGGTGCATCTCTTGCTACACCTTCTAGTTGGGTCAGCATCCCAGGGGACAGTTTCTCTCTTTATTTCAGGCTTAGCTTATAAAGTGATGATTTTCCCCTGAAGTCCTCCCAAGGGCAGTGTGACTCCATCATCCCTTACAAGAGAAAGTGGGTGGGGGGAGCTCCCAGTGCCATCAGCAGTGATTCAAGAGGTGGGACTCCTGCCTGCCTGACTCATTCACTCACTGTTGAGCCCAAGCCCTGATGAGATGCTTCCCTTGCATCACTCACTGCTGGAGATGATGAAGAGACCCAAGCTGTGTTCTCAAGGAGATGTGCTGTGCTGTTTTAAGTCCCCACACATTCCCCTTTGCGAGGTTTTTCCCCACTCCTCATCTTTTGACTCACCACTCATCACTCCACTGAGCAAGCACAGGATGGGTGACCTTCTCCTAGATGTGATTGAGCTCCCCACCGCTCTCTAGTTTGTCCCAGTCTCATCTAAGCATCCCAACACCCCCAGCTGCCTCAGCACAGGGTTCCCATCATCCTACCAAACAAGTCCCCCACTGAGATAATTTGCACCAAGTGTCCTCAGGCACCCTGTTCCACCCCACAATGGAGTCTCCAGCTTGGCACAGCCAGACCCTCACTCCCACGGGATTCCT
Organism: Calyptomena viridis; assembly: GCA_013390005.1. Taxonomy (NCBI): domain Eukaryota; kingdom Metazoa; phylum Chordata; class Aves; order Passeriformes; family Eurylaimidae; genus Calyptomena; species Calyptomena viridis. Next base: position 367,548 of record WEIV01028251.1, on the reverse strand, counting down.
CTAGGAGTCATAACAGCAGGAGGGCTTTCCTCTGCCCACCACCTTGCTGGTCCCCAGCTCTACCACCCAGAGCCTTTGCACCCACCCACCCAGCTGCCCCTTGCCTCAGCTGGGCACTGCAGTGGCCAGGACACTTGAGCCCCAGCTCAGCTGTTGACTCCAGTCCATCCCCACAGAGAGGGATGGGGAGTTGCTCCAGGCTCCAGAGTGGAATTTCACTCACTTCAGTGACCTAGTGCCTATGGCGTGCTCTAAAAATACAAATAAACCAGTGGGTGGCATAAAACCCACCCTGTTCCCCACAGAGGGCTGCTCAGCCAGGCCCTGCCTCCCTGAATGTAAGAAATTAAGCTGAGAGCTAAAAAAAAAGGCCAGATCCTGTCCTTTACTGGTCTCAGCTGAAGCATATCTATAGAAATTGATTAGGGCCAATTTGCTGGAGACTTGGGCATGGGATGAGGAGCAGGAAGATTCCATATGCCTCTCACATTGCTAAGCCAGACCAGCCAAGCTCATCCTATCTCCCCTGGATTCTCCCATCCCTGTTGCTCCTCTCATCCAAAGCTGCCTGCTGCAGGCAGGCCAGGCTGCGTGCAGGGGGCACAGCAGCCCCCTGTGCCGTGGGGAGCACATCCCCACCCACTGAGAGCATCCCACCCTCATGGTGCCCTTGTACCCAGCCATCCCCTGCTCTGCCACTTCAGACAAGCCCCAAAGCAGCAGCAGGAGCTTTTCTTTCCAATCCTCACCTGCATGATTTTATGCTCCATATTAACTAATTTCACCCCCATTCCTACCTCCCCATGTCTCCTGCAAGGGATCATCCATACTCTTTCACCACATAGACATTGTTAACAGAAACAATTCCTGTCTCATGCTGGTCTAATGAATATAATGTGCTGTGATTGCAAAACCACCTTCCCACCTTGCTCCTCTCGTGTTTGGGGTTCCAGGCACCCTACCCTGCCTTCACCCCCACACAGTGGCAGTTGTCCCCTCGTATGTCCCCTGCCACTCCCAGGGACAAGCAGCCAAAGAGGACAACAGGCAGTGGAGGTCATGGTTTCCCTACACCCAGCAATAAACAAGTTCTTCCGAGAGGCAGAGGAGGGGGGCAAAAAGCCCAAGCGAGACGTATTTTTGCGAGCAGACAGATTAGAAGCCGCTCCAGGCGTGCTGGCAGCCAGCACAGCGTGTTATCTGTGAATGGGTGCAGGATGTTACCCACAGCTCCTGCCACTGCCAGGACGGGGAGGTGGGGAAGGGGAGTGTAGGGAAGAGGTTTGTTCCTCAGCCAAGTGGCTATTTCTGACTTCTGGAGAGGGTTTGCAAACAGCAACTGGACCCGAGCTGCACCCAAGGAATAACCACCCACCCTGAGCTGGACAAGCTTCCCTGACTCCAGACTCTAAGTACAAGCTTCCCCCACCACTCCCATCACTCCTGCCCCTCCGCTGGTGATGCCACATACCCTGGGACACGCTGTCCCACGCACTGCCACCCCGAGAAGCCACCGGGCTATCGAGGTCCCCGGGCAGGGAGCAGCTAATGCAGGGAGCCGATTGAGTTACAGGCCAGCGGTTGTATCGTGTTTACCAGCTCCCCGCCGCGCATCCTGTGCTGGGAGGATTCCTGGAACCCTCCCCGTGCCGCACAAACACGCGGGCTATGCCGAAAGCACCACGCCGCACGTGACCGCCGCCGATATTGCCCAAGCGGGGAGCAGCCGCCTCCTTCCTTGCTCTCCTCCTCCTCCCATCTCCAGCACAGGGGCTGATCCCTTCCCTGTTTTATTCTTCTTCCTCTCCCCTTGACTCTGCTTAACTTTTTCCATCTCTTAATTTAAAGCAGAGGTGGTGGCCCTGACAGAGATGCTGAAGGTCTCCAAACCTCCAGTGGGAAGGTTAAATCCTGGGTTTCTTCCGATCCGGTGCTATCAGCCTGCTCAGGTGACAGCAGAGCCCCAGCCAGCCACACTAGGGTGAATAAAATCCTGGAGTCCCGACTTTCTACGTGGTATATGAACCCTTTACCTGTGCAGAGAAACAGGGTGTGAATCTGAGCATCGCTTGCAAATCCAGGCATTAGGGCAGCAGTCTCCAACCTCATGGCACTGGGGGTTGATGACGCTGCAACACCTTCCTTCCAGCAGGCAGCCAGGGACATAGGCAGAGCAGGAAGATTTTCCTAAGATTTTTCCCCTAGGCCATGCATGGACACTGCACTCCACTACCCAGAAGCTCAGCCTGGAAATCTTCCCTGCATGGCACCTGAAGGCATCCACTGATGGGAGCTCAGGCTGTTTCTGCAGCCCTGCCAACCTCTGTTCTCCCTGCCAGCAGATTTTGGGGTGGCAGTTGCTGGGTTGGTAGGTACCACTTCTGCTTTTCTTTCCTACCTAGGCCAGCTGACTCAGCAAGATAGTCCCTGGAGATAACCCACCCTCCCTTTGGAAATAACATTTCCCTGGGGATCTTCTTGCTGGAGTGCTGCTGCAATGGGATGGGACACTGGGCAGAAGGGCTGGGACTGGGCAGATACATCACTGCTAGGGAGCCTGGGAAAAGTAGCCACTCGAATTTCTCCCAGCCAGCCTCTCCTGCATCCCTGTTAACATACCAGCAACATCCCTGAGAAATGGGAAAGGTCAGCCCAGCCAGGAACTGGGCCCCTGTTCTGAGATCCAGCTTCTTCACCTCAGCTCACAGGCACACAGTGGACTCGGGCTGCCACTCACTTGCTCACACTCCTCTTCCCCAAGCCCTTCTGTGCCTCTGATCCTGGCAGGGCAGGCCAGAGGGGTGTAAATGCTTGCAGATGCTGGTCCAAAGTTCTCCTCAGCCCACGTACATTGTTTGCAGATGTGCTGGATGGGGACTTCATAACTACTTCAAGCAATAAGCCACTCCATGGCCAGGCAGAGCATAACCCTGGCTTTACAGACTGGTATAAATCATTTATTATCCCTCCCTTTTGGGAACAACATCACCCACGGCTCGTCTTTACCTGGTGGCCCATCTGAATTACCCTCATGACTTCCAGTGTGATGTCCAGCATCCTGATACACTTACTCTCTGATTCACTTTAAATACATCCCTTCTTAAGACAGATTGTTTATATCTTTCAGAGGCTCTTGTGTGTCCAGATCTTTTTAGTTTTATTCAAGATTTCTTTTTGAGATAGACTGGAAACTATCCTGAGTTGCCACCAGGGGAAAGGTTTCCCTTAGATATTTTTACACATTCAGGAAGACAAACTAAAATATCTAATCTTGCAAAGACTGACCCCTGAAACTTTTGACTTGAAACACCTGCACCATTCCTTCACAGCAAACAAAACTTCTTCGAGCTGAAAGTTAACCTACACCTTCTGGGTGTTTTCCTGGTGTGCATTTTTCCCTGCATTTTTCCCCTGCAAACAAAGAGTCAAACACAGCACTTTTTCTACCCAATGGAAAATTCAATTTGGGCAAAGAAAAAAAGCTTTGTAAATAAATGGTTGGATTTCCAAACGATCAGGACAGCATCCACCTCATTGAGTGGACTTTGGAAAATGGATAGTGAGTACGCTGCATAAAAATAAGATGAAAGGAGAAAAGGAAGGGAAGGATGTGAAAAGGGGCAGCAGGACTGCAGGAAAATGCCATGCCTAAATTTAATGTGACCGCTCCCAATGCTCAGCACTGCTGCCACATGGTGATGGATCAGCTCTGACACTGTGCGGGGTCTGGATCCCCATCCCACAGACGGGAACACCCTGTCCCCAGCCTTCCCAACACAGTGACAACCCACGCTGATGCCATGGATATGAGTAATCCTGATGCTGACTTTCAGCGTAAGCATCCCTCCCTGTGACCTCCTCAGAGATCCCCAGCTCCTCTGCAAGCTCTGTCTCTCCCATCACATCTGTGTGCTGTTGTCCTCATCCTCTGTCAACCCCCTCCCACCTTCCTTTAACTACAAATATCATGTAAGCCCTGGCAAAAACCCAGTTAGCAGCCAGGCCCCTGTCAGCACCTATTATCTCCCTGCATTAGCCTTGTCCTTAGTGAACTGCTTAAAAATAAAGGCAGAAGGATGTTGCCCGTGGTCAGGAATTTTCCACCGGGTAGGTATGGCCAACCTGGGTCACACGATGTGGTGCCCTGGCTTGTGTCACCCACCAGCACCCTGAGAGGCAGCTGTGCCCATGGGCAGCCCCCTCCTGTGCTGCCCAAATCCCTCTGCCCTGGGCATTGCCCAAAAAAGGCACCTTCACCTGAAACGCCCCCACCTCATTCCAAGGGGGCATGCTCCAATCTCCAAATTCATCCCACAGGGACACCAGCTCACTTGAGAGTTACTTGGCATGACCTTGGCACAAGACTTCATGCATGAAGTGGTTCCATGTTGGACCCTTGTCTTTGGGACACGACGACTAAGACAGGGTCTCTGTCCCATTACGTCGGGATTTTAACAGAATCCAGCCCCACTTCTGTGGCTCAGGAGGAGATGAAAAGGATGAAGAGCTGTTTGAGGAGGAGAAGATGAGGACTGAGGGCTACTTGAGGATGCAGACACATCTGGGAGGGAAGGCACCCTCACTTTTGCTGGAGGACGGAACACACTCAAGCTGTTGCAAACCAGCTGCAAAAAATAAAAAATAGCTGGCAGGGCATCCCAAACTGCTTCCCTTGGTTACAAACAGAGTGATCCAGAGGGTTTCCAAGGGGGAAAACTCCACTGTCCTCTCCTCAGCTCACTTCCTGGCTGGCAACGGGCTGTCTCCAGCTCCCTGCCACTCCACATCTGGAAGGGAAACATCAGGAGGGAACATGCTGGGCACTTCCCTCCTGCACATCTGGGAACTGAGTGCACTGCTTCATTGTGCTGGGGCATGGAGGGTTTTGCTGGTGTTATTATTCCAAGCTGGCCTGGAGTCCAAAGGAAACAAAAGCTTCTTCCTTGCCAAAGGGAGAGCTGGCTGGAGGAAGCCACCGGAGATGAGGGCTATTCTCTGGGCTTCTAAACGCTACATTTTCATGTTTAAATTTAGCCCTAGATTGAAGTTTTGCAGATATGAGCCCTTCTGCTGAGCCAGCAGCCTGGCCAGCATCAACATTAACCTCTGCCATGCAGTTCGCCCTCCCTTCCTTGCAAGCTCACCCTCTGAGCCTCCTGCCCCAGCAAACAGTGGGCTCCACAGGGCAGATCCCTGGAAAACAAACCACCCAGACATGCTCAAACAGCAGCCATGGCTGGGCAAGGCAGTCTGACTGGAATAATAAGCTTTTTTGGCCATCCACACTGCAATAAGACAAAGGAAGATGCTAGCAAATTTTTCTCTCCTCATTAGACAGATGACCAGTTTGACCAGAGAGAACTTTCCAGAAGTGAGAGAGATGTCAGGTGTTGAGAGCTCTGGTTGTGCTCTGTGTCACCTGCTTTTTTTCTGGGGCAAAGAAAGTCCTTACGGCTTTTGGCTTCTTGTACTCCAGCACCTTTAGGATGCCAGTCCTTGCCTGGGAAGGGAACCAAGCCCCCCACTTCTATTTCATCAGCATTATTGCAATCCTTTCTCCTACCTTACTCCAGAGCATGGCAAGTGGCTTCAAGGAAAAAAGCCTTGCTCACAGCAGGTCTCCCCTCTACTTTTAGATGCCCAGATGAGACAGGCACTGATTTTTTTCTCCCAAATCCGTAATTTAAAGGCTCCAGCCAGAAGTTGTTTCCATAGTGCTTGATCATACCACCTGGAAAGCTGGGCACAGTCCAGTACTTGCCAAAGGCTGTCACCACCCTGCTGCCAGGCTCTGTGCCCTCTGCTTGAATTGGCCATTGGAGTTAAAGCAGGCAAGTAAGGAATCAGGAGGAATGCTGTTTATTTGCTGGAGTTGTGCAAACAATTAATATGGCCTTGTCCTTTGGATGAACCTGGTTTGATAAGGATGCTATTCATATTCCAACGATTCCTTAAGAACAGAAAGCTGAATGCAAGTGAGCAATCCAGCCCTTGTCTGCTCTATGTCTGCAAGGGAAATGCATCTGCTGGCTGGTACCCCTGGAAAAAGAGGGATGCTCCAAGCTTTCAAGGCTTTTCTGCACAAATCCTGTGTTGTGTGAGAAGTACCCTGTAAACAAGGTGGAAGGGAGAGAGGATGGGGCGAATCACTGGCTGACAAGTGTTGGAATAGGATGTTACTGAAGAGACAACCTGACTTTCGGAGAGCACCAAAGGATAGAAATATCACTATAGGCCTTTAGGATGAATGGACTAAAAATTCCAATTTTTTTATACACAGAGTACTAGAATAATGCAAACAGCTGAATAGCCAATTCCATGGCTTATTAAAATCCTGGGGAAGACGATCCTCTCTGCACACAGCTCCCTAGGGATGAACTGTGCTTCACTGCTCTTGGTAGGGTTCAAATGTTATTTATAGGGATGCACAGAAAGCTTTGAGCACAGTGAGCCTCCAGACAACCCCAAGGTAGCTTTGACTGGAGTATATCACCCTCCTTTTTTCCTAAATACTAATTCTGATAGGAAGATAAATATATAACACACATGGAAATATATGCTTCTCTCTAGGAAAGGAACTGTAAACACACAGCCATGCACAAGCTGGGAAGAGCAGAAACACAGTCAGCTCCATGCTGAAAAGCTTCTCCCCCTGACAAAGACAGCCTGGTGCCAGCATAAAGAAAATTAAGTGGATTCGGTGAGTGGCTTAAGCATATATTTTGCTAAACTTGTGCCTCGTCGAGGAAGAAGGATGGAGGGAAGATGTTCCCTCCTGCACAAGAGAACCAGAACATAGATGCAATCGAGCTGTGCTGAAGCTTTGAGTGATGCTCAAGATCTGGGGAATACAGGTCAGCTTGATTTACATCAACTCAGTTGCTCCTACAATCCCCATCTTTTCCTTAGCAAGTGCTTTTCCTTTTAACCACTTTTATTCCTTCCTTTCCCTGATCACTGGCTGCCATGACAGGTTCGGTGCTGCCAGGAGTGCTCACATCTGCAGATTAAACTGTGCTGCCCAAAAGAGCAGCTCTGGAAGATATGGAGAAACAGAGCCCATGGCTGCATCAGCTCTGCAGGGCTACTGAGGGATAATAACAGATGGTGCCACTAAATGAAGAGTTTGATGCTCAGAAAACCCATGAGAAGCACATCCAACTCTCATTGATTTTTTTTCCCTGTAGAGTCTGCACCAAGGCTGCCAGAGGTCAAGAAGCATTTGGACAATGCTCTCAGGCACATGGTGGGATTCTTGGGGCTCTCCTTTACAGGGCCAGGACTTGGACTCAGATGATCCTTGTGAATCCCTTCCAACTTAGGATATTCTATGATTCTATGTTGCTCCAGGATGGGCTGTGCTTGGAGATGACAGTTGAACTCCACTAATAAACCCAAAAGAAGAATTAGCAAGCTATAAACATAACATGAACAGTTTGCAGTCTTATTGCCCCTGATATTTTTGCAAAGGCTTATTTGATCTTGGTAAAAGGAGAGTGTTGTTGGACTCGAGCTCTTTTGGGTCAAACTCTGTTCTATAGCTGCAAAGTGCCACTCCCTCACACTTCTGTGTGGTTATACAAATATATACAACACCTCACTGGGTTTGTACCACCCTATTAATTTTTAGGAGGGTCTTCATGAGAAAACCTTCTGGAGATGCCATCTGATTTCGTTAAGTTCGTAAGTGCAAAGAATTTTTTAAACAACTCATAGAAAACAGGGGGAAACATATTTGAAATGAGCAAAAACAATCAGCTGGGGGAAAAAAAAACCAACACACAACCACATGCCTCGAGCTCTTCCCGTGGGGAAGGGGAGGCAGAAAGCCAGCACTGGCCTCCACGCTGACCTTGTCATTCGTGGGGATGCTGCTTGGGAAGCTGGGAGGGCAGAGCCCGGCACAGCCCGCCGCTCCAATCACACCGCCGGCTGCTCTTGTTGCTATGGCCCTCAGGTCTGAAACTTTGGAAATTAGGTAAAAGGTCTAAGCGCGAAGCTTTTTTTTTTTTTTTTCCTCCTCCCCCTACGCAGTGGTGCCCCTTGCCTAGCACAATCCCTCTTCCTGCTGAGCTCTAGGAGGAAAGCAGCTGGGATGAAGAATTAACTCTCGCAGTCCCAGGGGTTTTCCAAACCAGGAGCAGCGATGTGTGACGGGAATGATATCGCAGGGAAGGGGGAATGTACCAGCAGATCTTGTTTCCCACCTGCCCTGCGGCAATGAACGGGAGAAAAAACACGGGCTTGAGGAGGGATGCATCCTCTCCTGCCCCCCAAAATGGGATGGATTTTAAGTGGATTTCATGCTGGTGGAACAATCTGCTGGGAGATCCCAAGGGATTTTTCCATTCCCTGGGTAGAATTTGGCATTTTTAAGAGTGCATCCCAGAGCTGGAGGGATCCATCTCCAACCCTTCCAGAGCGAAGCGTACAGTCCCGACACCCACACACATGGGTCCCGGAGCATTCCCTTCGTCCCGACGAGGGGGTAGCTCTGCACAGCGGAGGTTGGTTTGGCACGGGCGGGACCAAGGGCATCTCTGGCCAAGGTCGGAGCGACGGCGATTAAAGGCAGCGCCGAGCTGGCGCTGTGCCGCCCCACCACGGACCCACACAGCGACGCTCGCCCTGTTCCCGGAGGAATCCTGTCTGTGCCCACTCGCTCCGTCCTACACAGCCATGCCTGCGTCCCCCTGCCCACCTGCGTCACCCCAGATGTGCCTTGAGGGGCCACCCATCCCGCCATGAGCATCTCCACCACATCGAGGTGGGCTGTGCAGGAGGGCGCCGGCCCCGTCAGCAGTTTCAGGAGTTACCCGCTCCGAGCCCCATTATGCTCCTGCCAGGAAGGAGGCTGCTTTTCCAGGTGAGAGAGCAACTACCAGCAAGTTCCAGCTCTGGGAAGCTCTTGGCTGCTCAGCCGGCCACCCCTAAACCTCGGGAGCGAGCCAGGCACCTTAATGGCACGGGGCCAGGCAGCTCTGCAGGGCTGACAAACTGTGACAAACCGTGACAAAGGTGTCTTTGTTCCTCCTGCCTGCTCCCTGTTTCACCCCAGCGCTGCTGTGACACCTACGAGGTGGAGTCATCTTTCCACGGAAAGCCTCCAGCAGCGTTTCCCAGATGCTGCGTCACCACAGCCGGCTCGGGTTCATCACCCCCGCCCTTCCCTAAGGACGTTTCCAAGCCAGGAGCAGAGCAAGGGAGCCAGGAGCGATCCAGGCAGGATTCGGCTGCTATCTGCTCAACCAGGTGTTTGCATTAACCCTTCTTGGAGCAGACTCCCATCCCCATCTCTGCCTGTCTCCCCAAGAGCCGGGCTCACCTCCCACCTAGAACGTCCCTCCCCAACACGATGGTGTAGGAAGCTGTGAAAAGTACCTTATGTATCCTATCTTCTCTCTTGCAGCCTTTGTTACATAGGAAAGTTAAGATGGATAAGCTACAAGTGACAGGTCCTTACAGTCTGTAGGGGAAGGAATTATGTTCTAGCAAGACATCTAGGAAAACCCCACAGAGATGCTGGCACAAATCCATCTGAAGTCTGAGATGGAGCAAGAAATCTCCAAACCACGGGCAGACCAGGAGCAGAGCTAGCTCACATACTTAGTTTGAAGCTGGGCATGTGTCTGCTTACACATATCTTGTTTTCTTTCCTATGTGCCAGCAGGTCACCTGTTTTTCTTCCAGAGATCCGGTGTGTCTAACAAAAGTATTACCTCTCCTGACAAACACTGCCTTGCCTATCACCTAAAACCAGCCCAGCAGCCACAACAACACTACAACAATCCGTCTTCCGTCAGATGATCTCATTGAGAAATAAATCTCCATTTGGCTCAAAAGCTACATTTAGGGACAGCAAAATATGGCCACTTTTATAATGTCATTGTGTTCTTTGTTCACACTCTCAATTCCCTGCTTTAGAAAAAGCCCACCTGGAAAAAAAATTGAGCTAGGACACTAAAAATCTGCGACTCCTACAAAACATCAGCTGGGAATATGCAAAAGGAAAGTAGAGCCCCTCCATGGAGGACTTTTGCTGCCTGAGTCTCTCTTGGCTGCTCTCAGAACTGTTGGGTGGTTTGGGAACCATGAGCTGAGCTAGGATGGAAGCTCAAGCCTCTCCCACCAGAACAGGTTCCCAGGGCAGCCCAGCTCCTGTCCATCCCCATCCCTGTCCCAGCAGAGCAGCAAGAGACAAGCCAGGGTCACGCACTATGTGGCTGTTCAGATTCCAGGCTGCTCTGGCACTCTGGGAAGTAGCAATAACCATCATTTTCCTTGCAAACTGCCTTTGATCTCGATGCATTTGGGATGCTACAAATGTGCATCCTATGCCTCGCTTTTGCTTCTAAATACAGAGCTGCTTTGCAGAGCAGTGTTCTGCCTCACCACCTGCAAAATAGCGCCAGACTCAACAAGAAAATGTCAAAAAACAACCCCGGTGGTGGGTGAGAGATTTCTCCCAGGTGTTGTGCTTCCCCAGCCTTCCCACCAAGTTAATAATTTCATCCCTCCCACTGAGGACAGACTGCAGAAGTGAGCTCACTCTTTGCCTGACCTTGTTATTCAGTGGTTCTTGCTCCTCCTCCTCCTCTGGAAATTGCCCATGCTCAGCCACTCCTGCCGGGACCCACAGCCTGTGGGAGCATCCCATATCCAGGCAGCAAGGAGGAATGCACCTTGCCCAAATCCTACTCCACTCCAGTCAGAGCTGCAGCCTCAACATGGGCTCGGCTGCAGTTCAGAAAGCACCATCCTGCCTCAAGTGCCATGTGGTGACAGTCAAACACAGCATCCTTTAGCCCCCCGACTCCAACATGGTGATAGACAATTAAATGGCATCTCATTTACCCTTAGGGCAAGCAAAATAATATTCCTCCCAGTCTCTGCAAAGGGAAAGAATTGGGAAGGATGCAGGGTGGAGTAAAAATTAATGAGGTGTCTCTCCCTCCTTCTATTCTGTCTTGCCAAATAGGGTTTAATGGTTGAAAAGCAATCTGAGATCAGCAGATGTCACCAGCACTGGAAAAGCAGATCCATTCAAGTGAGACATGAGCCCAGCACCCCCAACTGAACCTAGAGCAGAAAGGTGCAAGGCAATAAAACCTGGGTAGCTTCTGGAAAAGAGAAACTAAGTCAGGCAGCAAAAGCCATCCATAGGCATGATTTATTCTCTCACCGCCACTGCTCCCGTCACGCTGATTCCACTTGCCACTGTATTGAGGGCACATCCACATGCTGAGGGCACATCCATGTTCTCTGGAGGAGCCACCTCGATCCCTGTAGATTTGGCAAGCTGGAACCAGCCAGCACAGGTACAGGTACACAGCCAGGACAGGGCATTTGTTTATTCCATGACGGGTGGAGGGAGGTGCAAAGCAGGGGGAAACCTCTGATAGTAACTGGAGGATGGACACAGTGCTTGTGGCAGCAAAGGACTCCTCAGGACTAAGAACCAGATCTCTGGGAAAAAAAAAACCACCACCAAAAAAAAAACAAACCACAAAATAAATTAAAAATCTTAAAAACCATCAGGGTTTTCTTAGAGAAGTCATGTTTCTTCATGACCAGACTACAATAAATGGCCCAAAGAAAAAATCAAAACAAATCAAAACCTCTCATCTGAGCATGTTCCTCCCCCTTTAGCTCCCCCCAGACTTCTCCAGTCTCCCACATTCTTATCCCACTCCCACACTGAGCTACCCATTAATGGGCAAACCAGGGCCAAGGGATAGGAGGGTTGAGTTTAGGATCCAGAGGAGACACTATTTCAATTAATGCAGCTTTGCTGCCCAGGCCCTTCTGTGCAAAGGAGAGGTGTCTGGCTGAGAGAACAGGGCACTGCTGATACAGGGGGTCCCACTCATCCCAGGGGTCCAGCAGCACACGGACCTGCAGGCAGCACTGCCAGAGGAATGACTCCTGCCTGTGCCAGGGAGATGGGCCAGCAGTGCCCAGGGGCACATCTGCTCCTGCTTTCTTTACTTTCCACACCACCAACGTTCAAAACAAGCTGTTCCCAAGCCCAGAGGAAGAGCTGGCACCTGCTCCCTGGTACCTGGCAGAGGGAGCACACGGGACAAGCACACGGAGCTGCCAGTGCTTCCCAGAAGTGCTGGATGTTTTGGCAGGCCTGGTGCTCTGCTCTTGCAGCACGCAAAACACACACAGCTCCAGGTGCCCCGCACACAGGAAAGGCTCCTATTTCTTTTTTCATGCTTCAAAAGAGTGCTATCCTGTGGCAGGTGCTCGGAGACCTCTCCACACAACCAAAATCCTGTCCAGCAGCAGCCAAGCCCCTCACCCTCCTGCTCCCACAATCACCACTAAGAGCATGCATGACTATTTCACCTCTCCAAAGAGCACTTCTTCTCTGCCCAAAACCCCCCAGAGGCTCAGTCTGGGAGCCCAGTTCAAAGCTGGTGTAAAGCAGCTCAGAACTGAGGTCAACCAGAATGATGCCAATTTCCCCTCAGCCATAGATCTGGCCCAACTTCTCTGAGAACACTTGATCTCCTCCCCAAGCGCTGCCAGATGGGTGAAATACAGCTGCTGCTTCAATAGCGCTCGCAGAAAAAAGGCCTGACATTATTCACAACAAAAAGACAAGTATTGCAGTGCTTGCTTTAGGTTTCATGGGAGCAGTTTCCACTGGCTGGATGGGAGGGGGAGACAAGCAGGGGGAAATGAGCAGGGGGAGCTGCTGGATGTCACGTAGCTCTTTGGGCAAAGCTGTCACTAACTCCCACTCAAGACCTGCAGCTCCCACTCATTCACCTGCAGAACCCATGTGACATCACTGCCATCTCCTCACCCCAACCTTTGCATAGAGATTTATGGTTTACTAAGACCTTAACTTCAAGCAGATGATGCTCCCATCTTACAGGCTCCATGACCTTCTCCAGCCCAAGCTCACCAGGAAGCTCTTTGCAAGATACAATATGCAAGAAGGGTTGTTTCTTGATTCAAGAGGAACTATGTAGACTCATGCCTACCCATTTACAGGCTCAAATTGAAGCCATTCCTTCCTGGGTGCTTCAGGGCCACCATTCTGGCTCACAGGATGGACTCAGAACTCTTCTGCTCCTGCCATGCCAAAGCCTGGCCCCTATACACACAGAGGTGCTGCAGTAGCACCTTTCAGGCTGTATTTAACCCCTACTGCTCTCTGTTGCCTGTATAATCCTGGCAGGCACCTTCTGTGGGGTCCTGGATACTGCCCCATATCCTAGAATGTTTCTAAGCTATAACCTACCCTGCACAGAGAGGGTTTGCCATACACGAGCTCTACAACTCACACTTTGGTTGCCAAATCTTCTCTCTCCCCCTGAAAACAGAGACCAAATGACTCAGAGGAAACACCTTATGCTGACCAGGACGTTTCCATGGCACAGAGTGCTAGCATGCCACAAATCTTTAGGATGCTGTTTGGTCCCAGACCACCATCCATGGAGTGTCCCTGTCTCCTGGTACACGAGGCACAGCCTCATCTCAGTGCACAGCCCCAAAATGCTGCAGGGGACAGCCCTGCCAAGACTCTAGAGACCACCTCCTTCCCCCACCAGCTTTCACATGCAGTTTTCTTCATTCTAGAGAGATTACAGATAAAAAACTTCCACTCCAAAGCAATCTCTTCTCTTAATGAAATGCTTCCTTGCAGGTCTACAGCCCACAGTGGCAATGTCACCCGCTGGTCACTGGCATGGTTATTTGCCAGGAGGGAAGGCATCCATTTTACAGCTAAAGCATTTAAAAAAGCAGATGGAGAACGTGCCAGGAGAGCCAGCCACGAGGAGAGATGGAAAAAGGAGAGCCAGTTAATCACCCAGCATGTGTTATATGTCTGGGTGGAAAATAGTCTGAAAATATCTTGTATTTCAGAGCAAGCACATAGTTTTCAGTGATTCAGCCAGCTGAAGCCCTGGCCTTCAAGTTTCAGAGACTTACTAAGTCCATCTCTAAGCCCAGCTGTTCCCAGGCAGCTTCCTAAATGGAAATGGCATCTGGACAACACAGCCCTGGGCACAGCTATTCCCACCTCAGACATGGGGACTTGCTCAGGTTCCCCTAAACGTGGAGAGGCATTAGGCAGGTTGGGTTGTGTGGAAGCAAATATTGGTCTGAGCATTCCACCAAATACCTGGTGGCCAACGTGATTTCCACAGTCCTACAGGTTCAGGCTCCTATTCCCTTACTTTCCCAGTGTTTTAGGCATTTTGGCCAAGCTCTGTCTCAGGACAGAGGCAGCTGTGCCATCCAGCCAGCTGCTCAGCATCTCCACAAGCCATACAGATGGGCTTGAGCCACCTGGCTTTGTGGTGAGAAATAACAGCCTAACCCTGGATCTGATTAATAATTCTCATTTTAACAACATGTTTGGCACTGGGGGAAGCTGCCAGCAAAAACTGTGGAGTCTAGTGCCTCATCCACCCACAGGAAATAAAAACAAGGCATTGCTGCTGTCAGCTTCATCTAAAACCTGTGTGGAGAATGAAGACCTTTCCTTCTGAACCCACAATATAAGGTTCTGAAGATCATCAATCCCAAAATCAGGAGATTAAGGCAGAGGGTTCAGGGTACTGGGGAACCAACAGGCACCCTGCCAAGCATCCATTGCTGTCCTGCACCCTCCACCCAGTCAGGCTGGTGTCACAGGATCTCCAGGTGGGACAAGAATTACATCCTACAGATGGGACACCCTAGGAGGGCAGTCAGTGTTGGGACAGGTGGAGAAGATGCTGACAATACCAATGTGGTCTTCTCCAGGCTTTCCAGCCTGTTTTCTGTGTCAGCCTGGCAACCCCCCTTTGCCATTGTTTTCTAGGGCTAGAACTGTAGAATTTTTCATTTCCGTTTTCCTCCCTCACCAGCCTTTATGAGCAAGTGCAAGCTAAGTTTAGGGGAGGAGAGGGAAGTTCTGAGGTGTGGTATGGCCTGGACCAACCCTCCTCACAGCCAAGAAAAGGACTTGCTAAGAGGAGTCATAGGCACAACCTGTTGACAAAGGAGAGCAGGGCTCCCATAGAAACAAGCTGGCTCCACCTGGGACAAGGGATTAGAAACCTCGGCACAGCCCTCAGATTCCTCTTAGCAAACCAACTGTGGCTGGAGGCAGGGATTAAACCCAGTGCTGAGGAATGTGGCTCCTTCCCGCTTCGGAGTCCAAGTTGGCACCACATCCCCACTCAAGACACGGCTTACATAATGCAGCTTATGAAAGCAAAATAGCCTGGCCGTGCCAGCCTGTGGGCAGGCCAGGATGGAGAGGAAATAAGGGAAAAGAAAAACATTTTTTGGCTGAAGTAAAGCCTAGCTGCCCCCTGCACTGCTATCCCAACCTTGCACCATCTCACCAGAGAAAGGAGGAAGACAGCAGTGAGGGAGAAGGCTTAGGAGTGGCAAAGGGCCCAGTCCTTCTACAAGACTGTGAAGAGTTGCAGCCCCTGTGTTCATTCTGGAGTCACAGAATATGGATTTTTTCCCCCAGTTTGCCCCTCTGACCCTGGGTTTCTCCCCAGACAACCAGGTTCCCATTAAGATCAACCCATGCATGCTCTGTGTGCAAGGCCACTGCAGGTTTCAGGAGGCTAACCCACAAGAAGTGCCCAGCCCCAAATCTCATTCCTTCCAAACACAGGCCAAACACCTCCAGAGGCAGCTGGAAATGGAAACCTTGGAGATGCTTCAGTGTGGAGAGCAGCAGTGTCGGGTGTGCCCAGAGCCCTTCTCTATATGTTCCCATCAGAGTTCATTGCACAAGAAAGGGGAACAGTTCCCAAACACCCAGCATGGGCTCAGAGCAGAGTCAGAAGGAGCAAACTAAGATCACCATTCATGAACTAGGCAATTCACAAGTGACATCTTCAGGCATCCAGATGAGTCATCGTTCAGTGACTGATTATCTCCCACAATTTACATGGCCTCAGGAAAAGCAGATCCTACAGACAGGCTAGCCCCTTTATCAGCAAGCAAAGAGTCAAGAGTTCAATTTAAAAGCCACAGGAGACAGCATGATGAAACCAGGCACTGCAAATAGGTTGTCACTGCCAGCTGAAGAGCCTGGAGAAGCACTCCTGGGTGGAGGACCTACTCACAAGCCAGCCCACATCCAACCCTGCATCCAGCTGGCTGGGAAAGCCAGGCAGACCTAAGGAGATCTTCCCTTTCAAGAGCTCCCACTTGTTTCCTAAGCAGCTGTCCTCAGTTTAATCAGTAACTGAACAAACGGGATAAAATCCTGGCTCAGTTGAAGCTCAATTACTGATGTGTGTGATGGCAGGATTCCCCTCCCAGCTCCACTACTTTTCTCATCTGGGTCACACTACTACCTGGCCACACTCGACCTGTTCCCAGCGAGCTGGGCTCCAACATCCTTCTAGAGCATGCTGTAGCTTCCTCCAAGGGAGTAAAGGTCCTCCAGACACTCTTTCTATGTCTTTTATCAGCTGAGGAACAGCAAGCACAGATCTCAGCTGGGATTTGGAGCTGCTGGATCTCCAGGAGGCATTTCAAAAGAGCAAAGCAGGGCTCCTTTATCATGGTGACAACAAAACCAAACAGAGGCTCTTGCAGAGATCTGCAAATTACCCCCTCAGCAATCTGTGCCTGGCTCCCTTCCTGGGACCATCCCTTCCCAGTCCTCCATGGGCAGAAAGAGATGCAGGACAGTCAAACAGGCCAATAGCAACATCCCAGGAAAAGAGGAAAACATAGACTCTCAGAAATAAAAACAGTTTCACCTAGGAAAAAAAAGTGACTCTCTTCTACCCCCTGCCTCAGGTAAGGTCATCTGAAAAACAGCTCAGCAAATCCTTACCCACCTAAGGCCATCTGATTTCTCCTCCAAAAGCCGTGTTCAGGGAGAGGTGTGTTCAACCAGAGGCTGATCTGCCAAAAAAAGGGTAATCTAGGAAGACCAAATAGCACTAAAAAAATGCACGGAAAATAAGAAGGGAAGTGGTATGTGGATACTGGAGCAGCATCAGGGCACTCTGAAAATGTGAAAGGTTAGGAGAAATCCAAGCAGCCATACCTGATGCACAAGGCTTTGCAGAAAGAGAAAAACCCTTGTGTCCTAATAGTAATTGGGCTGGCACAGCCTGGCACTAAAAGGCACTTCCAGTGTGATCTTGATTAGCTCATCCGCTCCAGGCTGTACTTGAAGGGAGCTGTGGTTAATCTTATTTTCATTGCCTTAAAATTCAGTTATGGGGAAAAGCCTGGCGTGTGAGCAGATATATTAATCATTTTGGAGCAGCCTTTTCTCCTAAGCTGGTGTTTGATTAAAAGGGAGCACAACCAACAGGCACTTCAAAAAGCTGGTGCTATTTTTGCCTGCTTCATTTGGAGCAGTTCCTGATGGTTCAATGTGCCCAGCAAACCCTTTGGGACTGATCCTTACTATATCATTATTCACATTTTAAGGATGTGTGAGTACAGAGAAAAGGGATTTGCTTCCTCCTGAGAGGCCAAGATCAAAAGTCAAAATGTTTTCTATGAATACATAAGCTGTAAATTCAGTTTCTGAGGGTTTCAGGCTCAATTTGTAAGAGCCCCGTGGCCTTAAGATGAGGCCTCTCTACTCTGTAGAGTTGAGAAATAGTGTATAGGTAACTACAAAGCAGATTCAGAAAGAAGGCTTCAGGCAAAATGTCAGAAAACAATGTCTAGGGGGAATGAGGGAATTTTTTCCTTCCAATTCATTATAATATTTTTTTTCATGTATTTTTTAATAATCATCTGAAAAGCCACTTTGCAGCACAATGTTGTTTCGACCTTGTTTTCACTTGGGTAATTGTGCAGTGAGTGGATAAATGCTTTCTCAGCTGAGAACAAGAGGAACCATTAAGCATCAAGCTCCTGACCTAAATTTATGTTCAGGACAGCTGGAAAAGCAAAGGACTGATGCCTGCACCCCTTATCTCCCTGATGGACAGCCTGGAGATGGCATCTTCTGCAGGGACACACAAATGGTGCTCTGCATTTATAAGGCTCTGTGAGGCACAGGGAGATGCTTGTTATCCCAAGGACTTTAACCCAAGCAACCTGGTCTAGTGGAAGGTATCCCTGCTCGTGGGAGGGGGGTGGGAATGAGCCACTTTAAAGTCTCTCCCAAACCATTCCATGACTCTGTGACAAAACCTGGCTGCCCATTAGCTAATGCCTTGGTGATGCTTAGTGGCCAAAATTGAGCCATGCCCCCTTTTCCCAATTTTTTCATTCCCCAGGAGAATAGAGTCTCCAGAGGGACAGGGATCCAGCCTCAGTTATTCAGTGTTTGGAAGTACAGGCATTTAGATCAAACCAAAAGAACAAACAAGCAAAAAAAAAAAAGGCACATCAACATGTCTTGTCCCTCCTGCACAAATGCCCTTACAAAAAAGTTTCCTTAATTCAAGTTTTCTTCTGTAACATTTTCTTGGAAGGCAAAAAGAACAGTAGCTGCCTGGTCCCTGTGCCCAAATCAGCACAAAACCTCATGACTTATCCCATGGGTTTCTTTTGGCTGAAGCATCCCAGGTCCAAAATCCTCATGGCCATGTCACAATGGGAGGGAAGGACATGGTGTTCACTTCGCTTCTGTTCCAGTCACACCCACCCCACACAAGCACAGGGATAGGGTAATTTGGGGATGGTGGTGAGGAAGGTGCTGCCTTGAATGTTCCCTAGAAGGAAGATGCAAAAGAATAGTTGGTCCCACAAAAACGCAATAGCAGGAATGGCCTCATCAGCCCAGCAGGATGCTCGAATGTAGTTAATCCACATTTAAAGATGGGAATGTTTAAAGCATCCACCCCTGAAGGAAGTACCTCCCAGGGAGCAGGGGAATAGCACCACACACTAAATAAAGGACCATGGGAACAAAGGACATATTTCTACTACCTTGGATACTTTTCTATATGACTGGTTTTATGCACTATTTTCTCCATAGGGAGAGTGTTAAAGTATCTTCTTCCACAAAGCCCCCCAGCTGAAGTTTGCTGGAACTTTATTTTCTGTAGGATTTCTATATCCTGTAGAACGTGGGAGGAGGAGGCTGGGAGATGCACAAACACGTGTACTGTCCTCATAACTCTCCCTCTGCACACCCATGAGCCCCAGCCCTTTCTCATCCCAAAAGAACTCCACTCAAGTCACATCTGGACCATCACTCACCACAGAACCAACCACCACTGAAAAATCCCCATTTTCCGGAGAACACACATGGATTAGAAGACCCCTCCCTCCCAAAAAAAAACCCAAACCCACAAATGAAAAGCCACATCTACCCACTACCAAACTCCCTTCAAATGCTGAAGGCAACACACATACAAAAAGAAGCTGCAGAAGTCAGATTTAAGGTTTTGTTCTTTTTTTCTTTTTTTATTATAAAAACCCCCAAAACTATTCTGAAGAAGTCCAAATGCAACAGAATATAACTGGCACCATCTAAGATACCCAAGTGTAAAACCCCAGAACGTTTGAACCCCCCAACACGAGCTGGGGGTGCCAGGGCTGGCTGGGAGGGACAGGTGGCCTCTCCCTTCTGTAGCCCCCATCACAGCTGGGTGGCAGGCAGCCCGAGAGCCAGGACACAACAGTGGCATCAACAGTCTCTGTAAAACCAGTCAGTTTGAGAAACTAAGAACATTATGAAAAAAAAAATCTAAAACTTTTTTTTTCCTTTATCAAAAGCCCTGCTTTAGTGACATGCTAACCCTGCTGGAAAGGCAACACACCCACAGCTCTGTCCAGAACACTGGGAAGTTGACCAGTCAACTCTTAGCTCAGGACACCTTCCTCCTGTTGATCTACACACTTGTGAGTGCATTGTGGCCACTCAAGTTACAGTGACAATTCTGCAGGCAACCGGCTCTAGGAGTGACTGCCTGCAAACTCCATCCACACTGAAACAAATCTCATCTGGGTCTCCTCCACTGAGCCCTCCAAGCTCACCCTCAGTCCCACCTGGAGGCCCTCCAACAGCATCCACAAGAGCTCTGCCTGCTCCAGCTGGATGAAGCATTGGAACGTCATCTCTTTAAGAAAAAACACTTTCATATATAATTTTTTTTTGCCGTTTTATATTTAAATAGAAAAATACTACTTTACTCTGTGTTATGAGCCAGAGATCAGTTGACTTCCAGTGACAGAACCAGGAGTTCTCCCCAACACTCCTATGCTGAGCTCAATGCCAGAAGATTTGCAGAAACCTCAGAGCAGCCAGAAGCTGATGAACTCCCCATCTTCTCCCCTACACAGGCAGGAAGGAGTACATGGGTCTCCATCACAGCTCCAATCTTCCCTTCTCCACAGAAAGGCACCAACATTAGAGAACCATTAGTCTGCAGAGAGCCAGCAGCGGGGCTGACACCCCAAATCTCTCGGGGGAGTCAGCTATAGTTTTAAACTTTCCACTCTCCTACTGGCTTTCTGCGTGTGCAGTCTGTCCCTGGAAGCCACTGGATCCCATTGGATGTACACATGAATTAGACAAAAAAATAAAACAGTGGTTAAAAGTTCTCTAACATCCTCTCCTCCTCTCGTCTTCTGAAGAGTCAACGACAAACAGACATCGATAGAACTAAATTTGCCCTCCTCCCCACCTCAAGACAACAAGAGTTACTGAGACACAAAACATGTTATCTTGTACCCTCGGGATTACATCTAGAAGGGAAGTTTAGGGGTGTGGGAAGCGCGGGGGGAAGGCGGTGTCTGTGGGCGCAGTCTGCTTAGTTCTTGTACTCAAAAGGCTCATCCCCGGTTTCGTTGAGGAGACACGTGCGGACGAGGGCCTCTGTCACAGCGTAAGGATCACAGTTGGCAGAGGGCCGGCGGTCCTCGAAGTAGCCCTTCTTCTCATGGCCCACGTTCCTGGGGATGCGGATGCTGGCGCCGCGGTTGGCCACGCCGGCGGAGAACTCGTTGATGTTGGATGTCTCGTGGAAACCCGTCAGGCGCCTGGCATTGTCCAGCCCCCCTTTGGGGTCATAGGCACGGATGTGGTACTGGTGACGCTTGCTCAGCTTCTCGATGGCCTCCTCGATGTGCCTGTGAAGGGAGGGAGGGAGAGAGGAAGGCACGGTGAGTGTCTGAGGGACGGGATGAGCTGAGACACTCTGGGTTGTTGTGTCAAAGTAACATGAGACTCATTGCTGTCCCCCAGCCACTTCGTGACGATGCCTTGTGTCCCTCAACCCACTCTGCTGATCATCCCAACACAGGGCTTCTCTACACTCCTACTGCTGACTCAGGCTGCTTCTTGGAAAAGGATCCTCGTGGTCAAATCCCACAGGATCCCTTGGGAGTGCTGCCTGTGAGATACCACCAGTTCAACCCGCAGCCAAAGCTCCCAGACACACTGCCACTGGGGAACCTGCTCTCAGAGGGGAGATTTGCCAACATTGAAGTTTCTATTTGTGAAGTTCACACCGTTATGGGTTGTCCCACTATCTCAGGGCATCACTAAGATTAAGGCAAGAAAACAGAGCTGCCAGGAGGAATCCTTCTACGGGGCTCCACTGCAATCCAGTGCCATAGGGCTCCTGCCTGCACTCAGTGCATCAGTCCCACATGGGAACTCAGGGTTTACACTTCCAGGATCTTCATCTTTAAGAAAACATGGCATCTGTTTCCACAGCCTTGCCTAGACAGAAGCAAATGGTCTTTCTCTTTCATCATGGTTATAAAAAAATAATAAAAAGAGGCCCATTCTGAATTTGTTTGTTTCCAGCACTGGCAGATCAAGAGCTGGACAGGCTGTTAGGAACAGTTGCCTCCTGGTCACTTGTGCTTCTGTCAGCACTGAAGACAGAGCTGTATTGCTGGCTGAATTGCCCACCCAGCATCAAGATGAAAGTGTATCATTATATAGAATATATATTAAAAAAAAACCAACTAAAAAGCAAAAACAAAACCACCAAGAAAAATCATCCAGAAGAAAAGCTCGAATGTAACGCCAAGCACCAGAACAACATCTCCCATGTCATCAAAGGATTTTCAGAATCTTGCTGCCCATCTCAGAACACTTACTTGAGACCTCCTTCTTCCCTCATGTTCTTGGTGCTGAAGTTGGTGTGGCAGCCAGCACCGTTCCAGTTCCCAGGGATGGGTTTGGGATCGAAGGACACAATGACACCAAAGTCTTCACACACCCGATGGAGGATGAAGCGTGCAATCCAGAGGTGATCCCCCATCTCAATCCCTTCACATGGTCCCACCTGGAACTCCCACTGCAAGGAGGAGTCACAGGCTCAGTGGTGCAGAGACAATAGCTATGAGGCACCTCCCACCCCCTGATCCTTGACACAACTACACAACTCAGTGCAGGGAGCCACAGCTCCTGCTGCCTGGGATTTTTCCACACTACTATCTCATTCGATGAGGCACCTAAAACGATTTACCTGGGCTGGCATCACTTCTGCATTGGTTCCTCCAATTTTCACACCAGCATAAAGGCATGCTCGGTAGTGGGCCTCCACAATGTCTCTGCCATAGGCTTTGTCTGCCCCTACACCACAGTAGTATGGACCTGCAACAGCACAGGTGAACATCAGCATCCACAACGAAAAACACTTACAATCAGTGAAGATGGAGCACACACAGGAAAAAACTCTCCAAAGGCTTGGGGTATGTGGAAAAGCCCTAAATCTGTTTTTCATGGAAGAACTAGCAGGGTAGAGCACTGATGGAGAGCAAGTCCCCCATGGGTTTAAATCTGCTGCAGATTAACAAACCAACCAGCAAATTTGGATGTTGCCAGTCCCCAACTCAGCCTTTCTGTAATGATCCTAATCTCAAGGTTAATTTTTGCCAATATCCCACTTGCTATCATCCGCCTTCAGTTCTAGAAACACCTCAAGTCTTCCAGCTCGCCTGAAGCTGCATCACACAGATTACAGTTCAAATGCTCCTGATGTGGCCCAGTGCAGACTCCCAAAGATTACCTTGGGGTCCAGGGAAGCCGTTGGAAGGCCAACCAAATGGATGTCCGTCTGTCCCAAGAAGAGTGTACTCTTGCTCCATCCCAAACCAGGGGTGCTGGTTGGACACCATGTCCATAATCCTCCTGCAGGTGTATCTGAGATTTGACTCTAGAACAGAAAAGCGACACAAGGCTTATTAGCACCTCCACCTCCATTCCCCATTTCCACTTCATTTACAGTTTTGAGTCCCAGCAGTGTTGGTGAAGAATTCCAGGGCCAGCCCTTTCTCCAGCACCAGCCTTCATTTGCTCTTTACTTTCAGGGCAAGGATTATTTTTGTGTCATGGGTGATGCTAAGGGCACAGACAGCATTTGGAGAGGTCTCCCTTTCCCCTTCCCAGAAACCACCTCCACCAGGAGAAGGGAGAAGGTCCATTCACCTGCAGACTGGCGGTTGTATTTGAAGACCTCACAGAGAACTAGTTTATTGGGATCCTTGCGAAAAGGGTCCCGAAACATGGCAGCAGGTCGCAGGTACATGTCACTGTTGGAGCCTTCAGCCTGGAAGGTGCTGGAGCCATCGAAATTCCACTCAGGGAGATCTGGAGCAGAGAGAGAAATAAGCTACAGTGAGCCAGGGTCCCTGGTCACCAGAGGATGAGCTCCCTGCTGCCTTCCAGTAGACAGAGGTGAAGATGCTTATAGACAACAGGCCTGCAATAAATTTAATCCCAGCTCAGCTGCTTTTGTTCCAAATGGGGGAAGCAAAAAAACCCAAAACAAGCAAAAACAGAGGAGTGCAACTCCCCAGCCGCACTGGGAAATAACAAGTTGCTGGGCTGCTGGCCAAGCCCGAGTGAACTGAGCAGCACTGAGGACATTTCCCACATCACAACCACCACCAGGATGAGCCGAGCACCCAGTCTCCTCAGCTGGGCAAGCTGGGGGAGGGCAGAGCATGAGACATCTTTGAGCTATGGGAATCAAGGGAGCCATGGAATACCCTTATCCATGTTACATAGCTTGAAGAAGGTCAGGAAACAAATCATGTAGAGATGGACTCTCATATGGATTGGGAGTATGGCCAGCACGGCCCCTTGCCCACCCCTCTGGTCTGTGCACTGCCCTCCAGGTCAAAGCACAACGGGAGCAGCAGTGAACTCCACCCGGGTAATGTTATCTTCTCCACATCCCAAGGGAAAGCGGGAGGATGGGAAGCACAAAGATTTCAAAGGAGCTGTGCCAACCACTCCCTTAGAGGGAAAAGGGGAAAGGAGAAGGGGGAAAAAAAAAAAAAAAAAAAAAAAAAAGATAATTCTGCTCAGTCACACACAGTATTTTCATTTCATAACTGTCTCCAGCCAGCACCATGGCAACCTGGGGAAAATCCTAATGCTATTATTGTGTAAGCTGGGACTGTTTGTTCTGAGGGACACAAGCTCTTAATTACACCGGATAGCTCTATTCTTTCTCCTCTACTTTCTTCTGCCAAACTACTTCCGGCCAAAACGAGTACTCGGGTGTCAATGGGCCACCGAGCCCGTGCCAACAGCCCCCAGTCCCTGCCAACAGCCCCCTTCACAGCGGGGACAGCATCAAGGACAGGCTCCCAACCCCAGGCATCTCCCTGAAACTCCACATCTGGAGAGCTGGGAACATTCCCCTGGAGTATGTGGGGAAAGAGGTAACCAGAAGGGAGTGAGGAGGAATGTCTTCCCTAAATACCATCCTTCTGCCACGGAAGGAGAGAAATAGTATCCCTTCTCCACCCGGTGAGGGGCTGTGAGTCCTGCACCTGCCCTCTCACCTTCAATGCTCTTGGGCTCGTGGTCCAGCGTGCGGGTTTTGCAGCGGAGGTGCTCTCCTGTCCCATCGATCCAGATGTACATGGCTTGGACTTTCTCCCCCTGTGGCAGCTTCATGTACATGTGCTTGATGGCTTTGCTCAGGTGGGAGCTCGCCGAGGTGGCCATGGCTGCAGTCCGGACGAGGGGGCTCCTGCAGGGAGGAATCAAAACCAACCCTAACTGTGAGCCCTTCCCGCGCTCCCACATTTTTCACCCCCCTTCAGCCAGGGAGGAGCACGAGACAGCTCAACCACAGGGCTGGCTGCCATCTCCAGCGGTTCCATGTCATTCCTCGGGGAGTACACACAGCAGCTCAGGCAGATGCCGGCGGCCGGGAAAGCCCTGCTCCAGGAGCGATCCTTCAAAGAGTCCCAGTAACACCCAAACTCCTGCCAATAAACTAGGTCTCACCCACTGTGCAACAGACTTCCAAAGTGCTCCTCGGTGAACTTTTCACCTCCACACTCATCACTGCTCCGGAGCAAGAAAAGCTTAGCTGGGGCTTTGTTAACAAATCTGCTTCACCGAGGGCTTGGACACACAGGCTGCCTTCTCAGCCTGGCTGAGGTTATCCAAGCCTGGTCCCAGGGCAGAAGGAAAAGCAACAGGCAGCACAAATAAGCCCTGAGCACCCCAGGCAGCGATGGGGAAGCCAGAGGGCCTCCGGTCCCAGTCGGTGGGAGCTGCAGCATCCCCACAGCCTAGCACATCCTAGAGCTGGGCTCCCAGTACCAGCCAGCCCACTCGTGTCAGACCCGCAGCAGTCGGGCTCCACGCGTGTTTTCAGGAGCATGGAAATGCCAACAGTTTGGAAATGTGGAGTGACTTGGGAATTCGCTCCAATATCCCGCTCCCCTGCAGGGGGACTCGGGCTGAGCCCTCCCCAGCCCACCCCGCCGGGGCGAGGCCCTCGGGGGCTCCCACCGTCCCACTGCCCTGCCAGAAGCATCACCCACGCGTGCATCTCCTGGCAGGGAGGGATGTCTCCGCGTTTTAGCGAGCAGCTGAAGAGCCTCGTGGTGGTGGGGGGGAACCCCAAAACTGCAAAGGGAATGTTTTCAACAGAAAACTCGAGCTGCCACTTCCTCCACCACCCCCTTTCCCCCAAAGGAAGAATATCCCCCTGGATGATCCGGCCGCCGGGAGCCCCCGGGCCTGACCCTCCTCCCGTCCTGTCCCTCGGGGGGCTTCGGAGGGTGGTGGCCAGCGGGACCCCCTCCTTCCCTTCCTCCCCCGGGCCGGTACCTGGGCTCGGCGGCGGCTGCGGGCGNGGGGACACAGAAGGGGGGGACAGGGCCACCACCCCGCCTCCCTCCTCCTCCTCCGGCGGCACCGCGGCCCGGCCGCCCCCGAGAAAAGGGG
>WEIV01028251.1:199647-341381 GCA_013390005.1 Calyptomena viridis | reverse complement strand
CAGAAGGAAGAGGGGGGCAGAAAGCGGAGGGGGGGCGGGGGGTGAGTTTTGGGTGCTTTTAACAACCCTCCCGCCCGGAAAAACAGCCAGGCGGGAGCGGATCCAGGGCTTTCCGCAGCGTTTACATTAGCGGCTGCCTTGGCATAACTCGGGGATGGAAACCGGCCGCCCTGGGTAAACGGGGGGGAGAGCGGGCGAGACTGGACCCCCACCAAGCCCTGGGCACAGGCTCTGGCTCGGTGACCACGTTTAGGAGGAGGGGAACAGCCTCAATTCCCCACTTTTCCTCCTTGAAGCAGGTAAGAGCCTGCAGCACGTGGATTTGCAGACCTTCGCTCCAAGGCACAGGATCAGTCACTGTCACTCGAGGCAGGAGAAATCCCCTAGCCCCGCCACGACTTAGCACCCAGTAAACTGCAGGCACTGCCCAGTATTTTTCCACCCCCACGGCTCGCTTGTCCCATCTCCTGTTCAGCCGTCTGCACCTCCCAGCCCGGATCCAAGGGGCAGAAGAGCAACAAGAGCACAAGCAGTCGGAGCTGCCACCCGTGTGGACATGCTGCACGCACACGCAGGTCCCAGGCCAAGCACACGCCACCCACACGCCTGCCCCGGGGCGACAGGATCCTGGGCAGCCCCCATGCCAGCCTCGGGGAGATGGCACCAAAATTGCTATCCTTTGAGAAGCTGGAGCCTCCTGACCATCAACAGCCACCCTGCCTCAGACACAGCCACTGTGCAGCCAAAATCCAGAGGGAAAATGGCCAGGGAGAGCCGGATCCTTAGACAGGAGGAAGTAGAAATGCTAGCTAAAACCTAGCCTTGATTTATTGCCCATCTCTAGAGCCAGATCCCCACCCTCCCTCCGGGGGCTCATTCTCCACCAACACTCGGCAGCAGCCGTCGGTGTGTGGTAATCCCCCGAGGCTGTCCGGAACAGAGGTGAAATTCAGGTATTTTTCTCCTCCTGGAATTGCTTGGGCAAGGCAGAGCCACCAAGAATTGCAACAGCCACTGACTTGCTTCAGCACCCCAGAAACTGCCTCCTCCCAGCACCTCAGTTCTTGCACCCTCTGCACAGAGAAATGGTTTCAACACAAACAAACGCGTTGTTTTACCCTCAGAAATGAGCTCAGGATCTCACGTTCAGCCCAAGTTCAGCTGTGGTCACCCAAATGTAACAGCTCAGCTGAAGCAAAAGGAAGTAGGCAGGAGCTGCTGCCGAGGCCCAAAATAGCTCCCATAAAGGGGAGCTGTCAAGCCACGGGCAACGTAAAGCAGTCTCCAGCCCTCTTCCCTAGATTTGCAGAGTGTTTTTTTCATCAGGACACTGACAGCTCCAACAGCTCCAAATTCTTGGAAACACGCTTGCTACCTGCTAATTTCCCAATAACTTTGTCCACCGGAGCTGGCTGCAAACAAGACCAGGTGTTTACAGGTGGAAACCCCTGCGCAGCGGGGTGACCCCCGTGCCGTCCAAGCCTCGGGGCTGGGCAGCTCCAAACAACCCTGAAGGGAAGCGGGAGGGCAAAGGCAGCTTGCAATGTAAACATCTCTTCATCCCGTAAATCCATGCCGAGCAGCAAACCCTAGCCTGGGAGAGATCCCCAGCGTGGGCAGGGGTGTGATGGCTGGGGTGGGAGGATGTGGCAGCCGGCCCCGGCGGGGTTTGGTGGCTGGCTCATGCCAAGCCCCCGCCTTCACCCTGCACAACATGTTTACGAGCCAGCGGAGAAGCGGCAGCCGCGGGCTCAGCGCCCTCTCCCGGGAAGCGGACGGGAGCGGGGCGGTAGGGGGGAGTGTCCCCGGGCCGCCTCGAAGGGCTCACCCAGCTTGTTTACCGCCAGCCTTCCTTCCCCTCCTCCCCTCCCAGCCTGTGTTTTTTTGGGAAAGCCGGCTCAGGCTGTGCCTTTGCCCCGCTGCGTGTTCCAGTGACCCTCATTGCCGCTGACAAAAACCTCCTCGGGGAGCTGGGGAGGGCACGATGCCAACAGGTGACACGTCCCAAGAGTGGATTTAAATCCGTCTTCAAAGGGCTCCGCTCCACAATGTCCCGCTCCACGGGCGAGCCAGAGACAATGTCCCGCTCCAGGGGCGAGTCGCAACTGGCACATGTTTTTCTTTCTTCCTCCTGTTAATTCATGGGAACACCTTTATTTGCCTGCCCCAGCACTTCCCGCCACGGAAATTTATATCCTGAGAGAAGTGCCAAGGTTGGAAAGTGGCTGGTGAGCTGGGAGGGCCAGGCAGGCTGGACTTTGCAGCCTCCTGCCTCCAAGGCAGCAGTGCAAACCCTCAGGGACAGGACATAGCCAGGTCCTTGCACTGTCTTAGAGAGGTTTGGGGACCAGGATGATTTTCTCTCAGCACGAGACACACCTGTTTGCCTTGGCATAAAGCCAACAGCCAAGCAGTAAAGGACCATGGCTTCCCTCTCCACTGTGCCTTGCTGGGCTTGCTGTGATCCATCCCTTGTCCATGTGTCCATCCCTGTCCTCATGTTCCCCTCAGCTGCCCTGAGCAATTTGCTCTTAGCAAAGAGGTCTGAAAGTGCATTTGGGAATGCTTTAAAATGCAGAAATGTCACACCATAGGGAAAAAAAGAGGAAGGTGACAATTCAAGGGTTAAAAAGGTAGGACATGAAACATCCCTGTGGCTCAGGCTCTGGGGCAGGTGGCTGACAGCTTTACTCTGCAGTGCTGGGACTCTTTCCCAGCACCACAGGGCTATCTGCAAGGGTGGCCCCTCACCACATATCCTGGGATCTCAACCTCAAAAAATTGCAGACCTGGATTGCTAAAGGCCAGGTGCCCATTTTTCTTTCACTAGCACTAAAAAAAGATGTTAAATAGAAAGGAATGCTTTGGTTTTTTTTAAACAGAGATGTCACACAGGTACAGGAATTGCCCATTATATTGTGATGGTTAGATCCCAGGAGGAGCCCTGATGCACCCAAAATGCCCCAGCTTCTAGCAATGGCACAGCTGGGAGGGAGGAGGGATGAGAATTATGGAATGGTTTGTGTTGGAAGGGACATAAAGGTAATCTAGTCCAACCCTGCCTGCAATGAGCAGGGACATCTTTAGCATCTCTCCTCTCCACATGCCCAACATCCAAGACATTCCTAAATCCAGCTATACCACTTTCAGACCTGTGCATAGAAGTGCTTTGGGCTGTGAGGTGCTGCCCAAAGAACTGAAATGCACCCAAGTGAGACCAGACTTTGAGTGTCCTGATGCTGCATCACCTCTATCTCTACCCACCACTGGGCACTGCTACCTCTGCTTAGACCCACAACAGTTTGCCCATCACCACCATGGGGCCTGGGCTCCTGAGGGGCTCACAGGCTGGAGGAGCTGGACATGCAGCCCCTTTTACTCATGACCAGCAACACAAGGGGCTGTAAAAATAAACCTAAAGCCTGAGCAAGCACTCAATTCAAAAGTTGTACAGCTCAGAGTGGCACAGCAGTCACTGGCTGAGGAGAGAGAGCTCACTGGGGGAATGAGTGCACTGGGGGGACTGACCTTGTGCAAGCAGCAGTGGCCGACCGGTCTCCCCTGGAGCGCTGCAGGAGGCTGATGAAACCCCCCAAGGCAGGGGGGCCGTAGCTGCTGGCCCTGGACGTGAGCAAACATTGCACACTCCGCAGCAGGCCCATGCTCCCTTTGAAGATGCTGCCAGGGTCAAGGGTAGCCACGGGCTGGTGACCAGAGGGATTTCAGCAGCAGCACAGATCACCTGGGCTGTACAGAAGGGCAATTTAGGAAAGCAAATTAATAAATGAAAACATGCAGAGGCACATGCTGTCAAAAAAAAGCTCCCCATGCAGCTGGCCTGCAGCATGTGCCCATGACGCATGTACGGAAGAGGGACCTTGGACACAGCACTTGGGAAAGCCTTGTGCAACCACCCCCAGGTGCTCACACCTCCCTCTTTACCCCTTTCCCAGCCACCTGGGTGCCGGTCCCTGTGCCCAGTGCCCACCTTGTTACCCCCTCACAGGAAACCATGGCACTGCTTCATCCCCCAGCAGCCCCCTTCCCCAACTCCCCCCATGGAGGGGGCATCGCTGCTGCTTGCTCTGGGACAATCCAGCAGCAATCCTGGCTGGCAGCACCTACCTGCCACCGGCTCTGCTCCTCAGACCTTGCACAGGAGCTGAGCGTCTCCTGTGAGCATGTGCTCACCCTCAACAGCGACCAGGGAAAGCTGGAAGATGAGAACGTCAGGGGCAGGCGGGATTTGAGACCTAGAAATTGCTTGGCTCGGTTTGTTCTGTACAAGGGTGGAGAATATCCCAGGGAGTGCTCAGCACATGCCTTTCCCTGCAGTTGGAAATTGGTCACAGTGTGTATTGGCAGTGTGTATTTGTTGAGGGGGTTTTTTTTCCTTTTTATTTTTTTTTGTTTTGTTTTTGCTAGCACTGTTCACACTGTTAAATGCACTCCCAGCTATGTTGGAATTGTGTTAGCTGTGACTGGCAGATTAATTTCAGCCTAATACACCTTACAGCTCCATAAGTGAGAGTACAGAAATCCTCAAAGCACTACCTAAGTGGATTAAATGGTGAATCCGGGCCTGACATTGTGAATTATAGGAGGTAATAGCAGAGTGCTGTTGTCCATGTCCCTCTCTTGTGGCTGAATTATGTCCCTGTACTGCCACAACACATGCTTAACCCAGGCTGGTGAAGTCAGCGGTCCCAGACGCTCGTCTAAGGTTACACCAGTGATTTTACTTCAGCTGGAGAAGAGGCAAGTGATGGCAGAGCCTCCTGCAGGGACTGTCAGGTGTAAGGAACGGAGCCCAGCCTTCAGGGTCAGGCCCAAGCAAGGAAATCACAGACAGATGGCAACAGGCTCAAAAATACTTGTAATTCATGTAAGGAAATACCAGGGATATCCTCCCTGAGCAAACAAGTCTTATACACCCAGGAGACTAAGCACAAAAATCATATATAAAAAATAATCATGATATGTTTGAGAAAGGAATTCATATTTAAAGCTAAACTGGCAAACCAGAGACCTCAGGCAACTCCAGTTTTAAGGTGCTATGTGCCCAAAAGGATTACACCCATTGCTGACAGTCTTTGAGGTATTCTAAACTATATTTATATGAGAACAGGATAGGGCTGTACAGAGGAAAAAAAAAATCTCAAACCTTCCCCCAAAAGCTCATTCTGGGGATACAATACTTATGCTAGAGGGAGAGCAGGTTTGTGCAGTCAGGCTGGAGTTTTCCGCCTTGCAAGAGCTCTAGACCATCACCTGAGACCAGAAGTAATGCTGAGGTGTTCAGAGTTGGGTACTGGCCACAGCTGGAGAGGAAACAACCCCTGCTCTCCCAATGGCACCAAAAGGAACAGGCTGGGCTGCTGGGGGAGGCTGTGAGTGGCCAGCGACTGCAGGTGATGCTGACCCTGCGTTTGGGCAGCCTTGGACTTTGCCACCATGTGGAGCTGTGCCAGCTGATGTTGGGCAAGGATAAAAAACCCAGCCCCTCTGCTGCGTCAGGAACATGAGGCTCTGCCACTGGCAGCCTCAGGTCTGACAAGGATAGGCTGCTCACCATGGCAGGACAGAGGACGTGGATAATTTGGGTTTGGGCAGAGTTCCTGACACATTTGCTGTTGCAACCCTGCCCTTATCTTTGTATGGAGTCCGGCCACCCTGCACTGCTCTCTGAGCCCCCTTCTAAATCTGGGCTGTGCTCATGTGTCCAAAAAAATTTTTTTAAGCCTCTCTTTTTTAACCTTCCCTGCCCCCCCCCCTCCCCCCCCAATAGCCACACAGCTCACATGAGCTCCTTTTGTGAGGAGATGAACAGAGCAGATGTGCCCGTGAATGCACTGAGCAAACCTAGGAAGCTGCAGCCAGGGTCCTGGCTATTGAGGTCTCCTCTTGGGGAGGAACTCCTTGGAAATGGCCCTATGCCCACCCACAGTAACCAGCCTGTTCCTGCTCGCAACCTTGGCCCTTTCCTGGCAGAAGCCAACACAGCCCTACTGAGGTTAGTCCAGACCTGGATGGGCATCCAAGGATCTATCCCAGCCTCTGAGGATCTCACTCAGCATCTATTCAGTTGCCAGCCAGAAAATGTGTAATTTTTTTACAGTTTTAACCTTTCCCTGAGGACTTATGAATCTTCCATGTGTGAGACAGCCATTACTCCAGCTCATCCCAAGCTCCTCTCATCTCACAAATCCTTATGAATTCATGACAGGAGCTACTCCTCCCCAAGATCTCCCATAACTCCTTCCCACAGCTCTGCCTGGCACTACTAGGACAAGCAGATGTATTGTGGCTCATGGCTGCCCCTTTCCCACGTCAATTTGGGTTTTGGCAGAGTGACCAGCCAACATGCCCGGGCTGTGACTGAAGGAAGGTGAGCATGCATCCCCAATGGGCTGTGCCTGGTCCTTTCCTGGAGCCATCCAAACAGCAGGTGACACAGGACAGGCACTGCCAAGCCATTCTGCAGCAGGGCACAAGTCCACACACCCCAAAAGCAAAGTATCACTCAAAGGGCAACATCCATTCGTTGTCACCAGGAGGAGATGCATCTCACAATGCACCACAAGGATGAACTGTTCAACCATGGAGTGACAGGACAAGGGGCAATGGCTTCAAACTGACAAGAGGACAGGGTTAGATTAGATAAGAGGAAGAAATTCTTCCCTCTGAAGGTGATGAGGCTCTGGCACAGGTTGCCCAGAGAAGCTGTGGATGCCCCAACCCTGGAAGCGTTCAAGGACAGGTATGGGTGAAGTCCTGAGCTACCTGTTCTAGTGGAACATGTCCTTTCTACAGCAGGGTGGGTGGAACAAGCTGAGCTTTCCAGGGCACAGCAAACCACCCTAGGATTCTATGAACTAATGCAGCATGGCAGGATGTGACCCTCCCAGGGCACATGTGTGTGTATGGGCAGTTCACGTGTGATCTCTAACATGCTTTTAACATGCTCTGTCATGTCCCTCCTGGCTTGGTATAGCATTAGTTATCTTCCTCACACAGGGCAACCCAGCCATGCATAAAGAAATGAGCTCTCCTGTTCAGGGTGATGGAGGAAGCTGGTGCCAGGAGCACAGGACTGCCCTCCTGGGATACCCAGCACCAGCCCCAAAATTAATTCAGAGTCGTCCCTGTACTAATCGCCGCTGTGGAATCACAAGCCCGTTGCTGAGATGCAGAGCCCTGTTGCTTCTGGGAACAGCTTCACATTCCTGATTTGACAGCGCCACCTCGTGAGGTGGCCCTGCTCCTGGGGACACTGTAGGACACTGTCCTGCCCCAGCACTGCCTGTGCCCACCGCAGATACCCCCCCTCTGCGAAGCAGTGGCTCCGGGGAGGCTGCACACCTTATGTGTGCTTTAACCTGCCCTTGGAGGTGACAGTAACAGGGACTGCAGCCGCAGCCACAACAGGCGACATGATGCTCAAAATAACACAACAGTGTTTTGTCAATGGCCAGAACGAGAAAGCTCAGGGCTCCTTGGAAACGCAGGGTTGGCAGAGTCTATCCCACAGTGCAGGAGAGGCCTCAAAACCTCTGCTCCACACATTCCCCAGGCACAGAACCCTTCCCACAAACACACTGACAGCAGAGCCACAGACCAGCAGACACTTCTCTGCTACCAGGCACATCAGATTCCCCAGGCACAACAGTGCCCAAAACTTGGAGGGCAGTAGCAGCCATGCCAGGTCTGACACCACGGTATTACAGACAGCAGGATCAAATACCCACCTGGGGTGCAAATTTCTCCTCCTCCCAGGGAAGCAGGTCACTGCTGCTGCAAGAGAGGTTCTTTCTTTATTTCTCCTCTTCCCACTGGAGGATCTCCAAGGTTGGGTCTCAGTCCCAGACCTGATGAAGCAAGGTAACTGATAAGAAATCTGGGGTTGGTCTCTCCAGGGCAGACATAGTGGAATCTCCTGTGAAATTTTCATCACAGCCTAATCAGATGCACTGACAGGCACCACACACAGTATCAAGGGGCTACCAAGAACCTGGTTTGAGGGCAAAAAGCTTGCCCGAGCAGAGAGAGGGGAAGGGTTTCATTTCAGGATTGATCCAGGTATATTTGCAGGGTTGAGGATTAAAAAAGTGACAGAATGGGTAACACAGAAATCATGGAAGGGACCACTGGAGGTCTTCTAGTCCAACCTCTCTGCTCAAGTAGGGTCCCCTAGAGCACAGTACTCAGGATTATGTCCAGACAGTTCTTGAATATCTCCAGTGAGAGAGACTCACAGCCTCTCTGAGCAACCTGTTCCAGTGCTCAGTTGCCATCACAGTAAAGCAGGTTTTCCTCATGTTCAGGTGGGACTTTGCTGTGTTCCAGCCTCTGCTCATCCTATTGCTCAGCACCACTGAGAAGACCCTGGCTCCATACTCTTGACATTCTCCCTTCAGGCACATCCAGGCTAAGCATGCCTGGAGCACAGCCAAGAGTGAGATGCTGAGAGCCCTGAGGTCCCCTCAAGGAGGTGCCAGGACAAATGTGTCACAATCAGCATGGCATTTCGGAACACACCACTGGAACACAGCAGGATGATGACCGCTGGTGAGTTACCCTTTGCTGGAGGCTTCAGCTCCTCTAAGCCCACCCCAAAGGGAAGAGCAGGGGAAAAAAGCAGCATTTGGCTTCCAAATATGGGTCCACCCTTAATGCAGATGTGCCTTCACAAGAGTGGACATTTCCAAAGGCATCCAGCCATCAGCAGGCTGATGTCTGCCCACTCCCTTGCATACAGATCTTTTAGGCATGAATAAAACTTCACAGGATAGTGGGAGGTGTTGGGCACTAACTGACACTTGCCTGGATGTCTTGGGTGGATGGAGTGGGGGGCTGCAGTGATTGGCACTCTATCCAGAGACACAACTTGCCCCCAGCCTGGTGATGCCTGCTAATTCAGGGGAATTTGCTCCCAGAACCTGAGCAAGAGGACTCAGGGGGCTCCAAGGCAGTGGAGCTGGAGCAGCAGCACCAGAGCACAGCACACAATTCCCCTCCATGATAGCAGGGTTATTCCCAATGCCTGGGTAAGGCAGAGGAGCACAGCTTGTCCCCTCCAGCCACCTCCCTTCTCCTGCCCTATGGATGCCACCACGTTTGTGCCCAGCCTCCATGAACCATGTACTCTTGCTGTTTAGGAAGATGCCATTCTAACTTCTCAGCTCCTGCATGCTGCTGAACCTGGCACTTTCCAAACAGCCTGTCACCCATCCCAGAGTTCATGGGTGCACTGGGACCCAAATTTCATGGACTGTCTCAGGTCCAAATCCTCCCATGTGTGTGCAATACAAGTTGTACCACATATCCCTAAAGCTCTTCTTCTCAAAACTTTGTCTCACCTTGATATCACACTTGGCAACACAAAGCCCAGGTAACTTTCTTTTTCCCTGTAGCAACCATAGCCTCCACGGACATGGGGCTTCTGCTGAAAGATGATGTGTTTGTCGATTTTTTCAACACATTTCTGAATCTTCCTGTAAGTCCACTCTGCACCATAAAGCCCAAGACCTTTCTGAGCTCTCCTCAGGTGAACTTTCAGCCTCTGTGGCATTAGAGACCCCAAGAGAACTGGGAGTACACCACACTCAGGCTGTAAAATGAGGGAAACCTGAGGATCTCAACTTGGACATAGAGATCAAAAAGGGAACTCGATGCCCTTCTCTGTAGTGGGAACTAACTGGAACAGCTGGGCTTTGGGCAGCCCTGCCACACTCCATCTCTTTCAGCTCTCCCCTTTTGTTTTTATACAGGTTTTTGGCCAGACACCCATTTACATCAGCAGCACGGGCCAGTGGGACCTCTGGCCAGAGCTGCCGAGTCACCTGGTGAGAACATGCCCCTTGTGAGGGAGCTGAGGAGGAGGGAGGAAGGGCACAGAGCAGGGGAGGGAAGGAGCTGGTTTCTCATTGCCAAGACTCCTCTCTGGCTCTCTTGTTCGTGCAGCTGGGAGATTATTTCAAATCTGGCCGTCACTTGTTTTAAACCCTGGGAAGAGCACAAGCCATTTAAAGTCCTGCTGCAATTTACAGGGTCTATCCAGCCCTCAGTAAACAGTGATAGCTGGAATTAAGGAGAGCATGTATGGCGGCAGAGAAGGAGGACACAAACATCCTTGTCCTGTTGAATTCAGGAGGAGTACAAAAGTGAAACCCTGTTGATCATCAAACTGGCTCAGCCCTTCCCACTGCTCCCCCTTCCCCTTCCCCTCAGCCACGAGCGCCGTTTGCAGCTCTCAGATCCCAAAAAAACAAAAGGGAACCTGCTCCTCTCTCAGCTGCGGGAAAGCTGCCATGCCTCGCTGCCCGGGCTCTGGGAAGGCAGGAAGGCTGCGAGGAGAGGCAGCACCGGGGCTCCCAGGTTTGCAGGCAGAGCTCGTTGGGGACGCAAGCAGGGGCTATAACTCCAGTATCCCCCTTCTTCCTCAGCACCAGGATGACTTTCATCGCCGTATAGCAACAGGGCGCTTTCCCCACCTCCTTCCCCTGTAGCAGGAACCCCGTTACTCACCCTAATCCCCAGGCAGGAGACAGCTCCTCGCTCACCGCTCATCCTCTTCTCCGGCACCGGGTTTGCAACGCAGGATCCCAGCCCCCCGGCTTTACTGGCTTGGCTGGAAAAGCACCGGCTCCCTCACTTCTGCAAATCCAGCTTGTGCCTCCACCTCGTACTCTGCCAGAAGCTCCTGGGTTTCATTCGGTCGGGGGAAGCAGGTGAGTCATCGTGGAAATCGGATCAGCTTCGCTCCTGCAGCTGGGCTTCCTGCAGGGCTGTCACTGCCTGGTGCCTGCCCAGTGGGTAGTGCCTCTGCTCGGGGTTAAAAAGGCGTTGCACATCCCATTTTCAGGGATGCAGCAGATCCCAGGGTTTCCATGGGATGCACAGGGCTTTACTCCTCCACCCTGTTAATACAGGCTCACTGCCTCCATGGAGTTGAGCTGAAGTGGCTGCTTAGCAGGGTTTACCGTGGAGTCCACAGGTGGAGTGGGAATGGAGAGCATCCTGCAGCATGGGAAACAGAGGTTTCAGGTTTGCTGCTGTGCAGGCTGCCCTGGGGAAACAGGTCGTGGTCTCTCTCTTACCACCACAAAGTCTGAACTGTGCTCACTATACTCCTAAAGTGAGCCATCTTGGTCCAGCTAAGTGTTATGTGAGCCTGTGTATCAACTGCCACTGGAAAGAAAGCTATGGCAGCAGGAATGCAGATTTTCATTTCAGAAAAAATAAGCAATTCATCAAGGATTTACCTGAATATATTGCTGCTGCTTCTCCAGAAACCCAAACCTGGAGACAAGATGAGGGCAAGCTCCAAACTGAAGCCAAAAATACGGATGTTTGTAAGGGGAAGAGGCACCACAGCTGGGCAGGCTGTCCCTCACAGAAGCGTGTTGTCCTTGCACATGTGCATCCCACAGCCTGTCTGAAACTCCCAGTTCAGGGCGATTTGCTGGTCTCCTGGCTCACAGCACCCTCTGTCAGGGAGGCTGGGGGTGCTGATAGCAGCTGGAAGGTTTTCTTGGGATTGCTCCTGATGCCATGCTCTGCACTCTCCCTCCAACAGCAGAACTCCTGAACTGGCGAAGCGCTGACCAGTGGCTGCTGGAGAAGTGCATCAGTGGGAGCCAGGGCATGCGGCACTTTCGGGCCTTCATCCGAGGAACAGCAGGTGGGCATGGGATGCTCCACAGCCCCTTCTCAGCCAGCCATGGGTCGCCTGCCTGGCAGGACACTGGCACAGAGCTGGGGGCATGGGTAAGCACCAATGTGACAGGAGACACTGCAATCCCTGAGAGAGCTTTGGAAGGTGAGCCAGCAGTGGAGCTGGGAGGAAGTTGCATAATCCTGGCTCTTCTCTACCCTGTTCCATCAGTTCATCCACAAGATTTCTCTTTACTTTTTTTTTTTTTTAAAAAAGACAGCCTGCTTTGTTCATCCTTAGGGTTTTCAGGGACTCCTTTCAGCTCCCAACTCTTGTCTGATCCATAGGGGAAGAACTGACTGACTTCTGGCTCACCACTGAAAGGCTCCTGGATCTGGATGAGTTGGATGCAAGTCAGAGGGACCTCTACCTGTCCTTGATCCACAGGCTGAAAGCCACACACCTGCGTGAAGGCTCCAGTGTCATCACTCTCTGCACAACCATCATTGGTAAGAAATGTGGGAGCTGGGAATGAGCAGTGGGTGTTCCCAGGGAAATGGGATACAGTAAATGGGATACAGCCTCCAGCTTTGTTTGGCTGGGGAACAGTCTGCATGGAGCCATCTTCCCATCATAATCCCCACATCCATTTCAGGATCACTGCCAAAAGCCAGGCACATCCAGTCCATGAGCAACAGGAGAGACATCCTAAGCAAGATGCAGAAACAGGCCCTTTTTGTGATTCAGAGTTACTGGCTCCCTAAATTCTTCATGCACTGCAAGATGGGAATAGAGGGAGAGGAATCATGCCAGCCTTTGCTGCGAGAGTATCAGGAGCGTTTATTACAGGCCAACTGGCAGGAGCCCTCAGGCTTTTCAGAGACCCTTCCCACGATGCATATCAAAAGGAGCCAGGATTTGACAGGGCCCTACTGCAGCCAAAAGGCCAAAGCAAAGATCTGGGCTCTGGTCAAGAAGGGAAGACACACCCGAAAAATGAAAATGCCCAGTTTTCAGGTGAAACTGGAAAGAAAGTCAGGGCCAGCTGGGAGCACAAGGGAATCACATCTGGATAAGGATGCTTCAGGACCAGTTCCTCAGCAGTCACAGCATCCTGCAAATACTTCCTTTGGAGGCAAAGGAGCAGTATCCTCTCCCAGAAGACCTAGACCCAGTGCAGGACAGGTCATTCATCTGGAAGACCTCTGTAAGGAGAAAATCCTCTCTAATCTGCCTTCCTCTGCACCCCTTGTCCAGCTGCCATCCCTGAAAAAGCCAGTCAAGACCTTGAGTTTCCTTCCCTGGGCCCTGAGGGCTGAGACCTGTGCAGGACGGCCCTTCAGAGACTTCTTGAAGCGCCAGGACCGGTCCATGGAGACTCATCTCCTTGACCTGTGGCATGACCTGGAGGAATTTCTGCCTGTGGTGCTGGACTCCAGCAGGGAAAACAGCTTCTTCCTCCGTCATTTGACTGCAGATAAGATATGTAAGAACTACCTGAAGCAGGACAGCATTGAGAAGCTTCCCTTGGATACCAGGATTCTCACAAGTTTGTGGAACCATCTGATATCTGGAGAATTCTCCCCCTGGATATTCAGAGCCCAGAAGGAGATTTGCAAGGTACAAAGGGGTGCTGGCAGTGGTCAGGCTGAGAGGTACCCCTGACATTGGCACTCTTGTGGTGGTATAAGGGCTGTGGGGATGTTTAAGAAGAGAGACTTTGGAAAATTAAGAACACTTCAAAAGTCACTTTGCACTGGAGACAGTGAGCAAGATGCACCAGGCCAGGAGATAGGAGCATCCTCACTGGTTTGCTGGGCAGCAGAGCAGAGGTGAGCAGTCACTGAATATCTCTGATGACCCTGGCTGTTAGATGCACATGCCAAGGACCAGGGAATGACAGGGTAGTGGCCATCCTTTCACATCCAAGTCACTGATTCCAGCACAACACAGATAAAACACATTTAGAACCCAAGCCCTTCTGGGCAGCCCCTGAGCAGCCCAATGGACCAACCTGGGTGTACAGTTCCTGGCAGACCTATTCCAGGCATCTCAGCAAGGTATAACCTGCCCATGGCATCACCATTGGGACCTTAGGGTACAGTGGGGCTGCGAGACAGTGGTTGCTGCTGGACCACTAAGGACAATCCACCTTTGCTCCTCCTCAGGTGCTCTGCTGCTTCTATGAGGAATTTCTGGCTGATGATGACAGGACGTTCCTCCAGTTTATGGTAAGGGGGATGCACAGGGCACCCTGTAGGGTGTGCAGGCACCAGTGGGGATGTAAAAGGTTGGAGAGAGAAAGGAAGGAGAAGCCCAGCATTAGCTGCAGTGATCCAGCATCCCACCATCTTCCCAGCCATTGCTGCCACAGGGTGATGCAGCAGATCCTGCCCTGCTCCAGGTGCCTGGAGCAATGATCCTCAGGTCTTTCACCACAGCATCCTGTAAGTCAGCAGCACTGCAAGTACACCCTGCAAGAGCTCCCCTGAGACAGGCTGTGACCCGGCCTAAAAGCAAGGAGAAATGTAATCAATCTTACAGAGTAGGCAGGGGTGAAATGAGCACTTCTGGGAATAAATTCTCCCCCCTTTTTTTCCCTTGCCCACAGCAATTACTGCTATAAATGTGACTCATGTGCAGACACACACGTGTTGACTTAGTCCCAGCACCAGTGACTGGCCAGCACAGGGAGGAAGGCATGCAGCCTTTTAGCTGGTGATTCAACCACCCTGAAGTTTTCCACATATTTTTTTCAATTGTGTGAAGGGGTGATTTAAGAAATCAGTCACACAAGTCTTCCCAGACTATTACTCCTCCTGGCAGCAGAAATTCTACTAATACCTACCCCAAATGCTACCCTTACACTCAGAAACCTCTTTGCAGGCAGAATCGTCCAGGCATCACATCTGCTTGGGTACCTGCACAACCTATGCAGGCAATTTTTCTCACTGCAGATGGTGTTCTTCAAACCAACTGTTAGTCCTTCCCCCAAAACACAATGTAAAATTTGCAGCTGATGCTGGAAATAAGGAGAGGCTGTCAAGGCTGGTGTCCTCAAAGCCCGGCTCGCAGTCTCAGTCAGTGAAAGCTGAGCATTTTGGAAAAGTCAGCCAGCAGCTCCTGATCCTCATTAAATACTCGTGGTTGGAAGTTATTAGTTGCCCAGGTTTTTAAACATGTCTTGTCAAGGAAATTACACCTCAGAGGACAGACCTGGTCTGGGAGTGCAATTAGCACTTCAGCAGGCATCGAGGCCATGCTCTCTGCAAGCACCATCCCCTGAGCCAAACTCCTCCTGGGTCTCACTGCATTGGTGTCAGAGGAACTGCTGGGGGCTTAGCAGGGTTATTTTTGGTGCTTGCTCTCAGCAATGTGTATCTCAGCCAGAAACCAGCCACTCTGAACCTGCTGCTTGGCAAGTGATGGAAACTGCCCACCTGTGGGAAGAGAAAATCTGCAGGAGGATCTCCCTGGGGATGAGGGACACCCAGGGACAGCTCCAGGGACAGCAGCCAACAGAATGGCACACGAGGCTGCCAGTCTGCTGGGGACACCTTCAGGGTTGTTTTCAGCCCTCCTGGGTAGACACTGAACTCTTCAGGAAAGTTGCAAGCTCTGGTCTGGACTACCTGAGGGACCTGCTGCATGTCCCCTGTACCTCCCAGCTGCTGGCAGATGTGAGCCAGCTGTAAGCAGCTGCATGGGGAGGTTTAAGGTCTATGCTGAGCTTCGTGCTCTTGTAGATTTCTTCTAGACTGTTTAAAGCCAAGGCAGAGATCTAAATTGGGTGGGTTTGTACTCTAAGGCACAGCAAACATTGTGGGCACAGTGCTCTGTGCAATCACCCCACCCTCTTCTCACCATAGTCTCCAGGGAGTGATGTCGCAATGCCTGAGATGCAGGGCCACCCTGCTGACAGAGGTGAATGCTTCCTCCTGTCCCAGAGGATGAACCAGACCTTGGAGTTGAGCCAGGCTTTGCATGGCACAAGCAACTTGGAAGGTGTCTCCTCCGAGTATTGGCAATTACTTGCTGCTCGGGACCTCCAGAAAGGGGGCTCCATCCAGGCAGAGGTGGAACCTCTCCTGTGCAGCACTGGTAAGAGGAAGCTCTGAATTTCTGCTGTGGCTCATGTTGGCTCAGTCTAGTAAAGCATATTTTATGCACTGGTAGTGACCAATGACCCTAGACAGGACATGGACATCATGGAGTGGGTTGGGACAGGGTATCTGGGAGCTTTCAGCTGTAATCCAAGCTTTGGCAGTGACCTGTGGGCTGAATTCCCTCCTGCCTGTACCAGAGGCACCAAATGCCACATGCCTGCAGTGGCCTGGGTCACCAGATCAAATGGAGGCTGCAGCAGAGTGACTGAAACTCAAAGCCAGTAATGCTACTG
This sequence comes from Calyptomena viridis, assembly GCA_013390005.1. Taxonomy (NCBI): domain Eukaryota; kingdom Metazoa; phylum Chordata; class Aves; order Passeriformes; family Eurylaimidae; genus Calyptomena; species Calyptomena viridis. The sequence goes on along the minus strand of WEIV01028251.1, from coordinate 325,326 downwards.
CCACCCCACTTGCCCATCTTGACCTTCTCCTGAGGATGCTGGGACTGGCCATGCTGGTGATACTGGTGTCATACCTCAGCTTTGTCTTCTCACATAATCTTTTGAGAAAGATTTGTGGAGCCTCAGTTGTACCCAAGAAATGCAGTGTCACAGGTAGATCATGGAACAGGACACACAGGGGGACAGGGAAGGTAACAATCAAAATACAGCACTCAGAGCCAGTGCTGAAGGGCTGTCATAGCCAGAAGTAATGGACATGGGATCTGTCCCCTCTTCTCTCTCCAAATGCAGACTTCCAGAAGATGACATCAGATGAGTTGCCTGTCGATAGCCCAAGCAAGGATGATGAGCTTCTGCACCTCCTAAGTGCAATCCTTGGTGAGTCCAGTCTGAGCAGACAAGAAGCAGAGTGGGCTCCCAACATCCTTGTTGGGATGTTGGTGCTCCAGAATGCCATGAGGGGACTGGACAAGCAGGGGTTCTCACTGCTTGCATCCCATCACCCGGTAGAATGTCTCCAGAAGGATAAAAAGGCCTATCCACCTTTGACAGGCTTGTTTTGGGGTGTTAATCCAGCTGGAGAGGGTGGGAGTGGAGGGACTTCTTTGAAGCAGATGCTTCAAAGAGCTTACAAGGAGGTCAGACCATGAGAGGTGAAGAGTCCCCACAGCCTTCAGTGTCTCTGAGCTGGACTCACCACACAGACACCAGCATGGAAGGCTTCAGGTCCTTTGCCCTGTGGCTCTGGCTGTCACCTGAGGAAGAGGCCAACCCTGTTCTGTCCCCACAGCTGCCGAACCCGAGAGGGCTGAAGGGATGAAGTCCTCCACTGCAGCACAGAAGGGATCTAAAAGACACAGGTCAGACACTTTGCAGCACAGGGCTTTGCTGGCTTTTGCTACTTGCACTCTTTCAGAAAGCAGATTTTCCCCAGTGCTTTCCTGGGAAAATTGCTCCCGTGTTGTCATTTGGCCCTCTCAGATGCAGGCATGGGTCGCCTGTGGGTCTGAACTACAGAGTTATCAAGGAAAGGAGAAAAATTAACACCCCCACTGTTCAGATTTACTCCTCACATCTTGTGCATGTCTCATATACTTCATCTTCAATCACTCCCTGGAATGCCACCTTAGGAATACTCAGATTCCCAGAAAAATCACTTAAAAATCACCTTGTAGCCAGGGGTGATAAATCTCTATAATTAAATCTCTATACTCATGTCTCTCCTCCTGGGAATACTCTAGCTGTGAGTCCTCACAGCTGCACACTGGGATATAAAACAAATGGAAAAATGACGGTGAAGGCCTGAGTCAAGCTGGTTCCTTAAGCCCAGTGGTCCCTTCCCAATATCCATCCCACCCCAAGGGGCCAAACAGCAACTGCTGTAGATACATTTCCTTATGAGCTATCAGCCAGTACACTGAAATTCCATCCAAACCCTCACCCCAGCACAACTACCAAATCACCTGTGGGTTTGCATGGTGCTGGAGGAGGAAACACTGCAGATAAGCAGGACAGACACTCCCAAGACTGTTACATGCAAGAACAGAGCCCAGGGGAGTACCTTCTACCATTGTCCAAACTCCTCAGAAGTCCAGCAGGACCCCAACTCCAGGGCTATCCCTCTCAGCTGCTCCCAGCCTTAGCCAACATTCCACCAAACCAGGGCCCTCCTCATGCACCCAGCTGCCCTTGTAGCTCACTCTCTGCTCTCCCATCTGGCAGCGTTCAGCAGCAGCAGCAGGACCAGCAGTTGGGGGACAAGAAGCAGCGGAGGGACGAGAAGCACCGGGGGGACAAGAAGCACCGGGGGGACAAGAAGAAGCGGGACCAGCAGTGGGGAGATGAGAAGCAGCAGGAGCAGCAGCAGCATCTGTTCCCCTGGAGCAAAAAGCCCAAGTCTAAACGTCCTGTGCAGCGTGAGACAGAGACCCTCAACGTAGACAAGATGGTAAGGGAAGATCCTCTCTGCTGGCAGGCTCAGGATGTTTTCCAGGCAAGAGAGAGAGGAGAAGCTGTGGGTCAAGGGATGTCACATAAATGGGGCGAGAGGGTCAGACTTGGAGAGCTGCAAACAGGTGACAGGTAAAGACTCCCTCCTACAGACTCTGGAGTCCTGCTCCATGCAGGCTTCACTAAATTTGGCCAGGAGTGGCCAGGCAATTCACACCTGTGGCCACCAGTAAAACCAGAAAATACTGGAAAGCAAAGATACTGGGTGGATCGCAAATCCCACTGCCAGGGCTGGGCTCTGCTGCTGCAGCTCAGGAGTGCTCTGTCCAGGAGCAATCCTAGTGCTTGTGCCATGTCTCTGCAGCAGTGGGCCTGGGATGCCATTCGTGAGCTCGTCAGGAGCTTCTGCAAGTTCCGGAGGGAGATGAAAAGTGACGAATGTCGTGCGGAGTTTGAGGACTTTCTCCGTTGGGAACGAAGAAACGAGAGGGAAAGTATGTCTAGGCTCCTGCCACCCCTTCTCCCTCCCTAAGACAGTCCTGGGTTTAGGTAGAGAAGTAAGAGGAGGAAAACTGCAGCTTATCCCCCTTCTCCATGACTCAGTTTTCTCTGCTGGAGAAAACTGACCCAGAAAATTGGGTCTCTCAAGATGTCATACGTTGCTGTGCACACTTAGATGTGCAGAATTTTGCACAGACAACATGCACACACTTGCTTTGATGAAATACCTGGTTTTCTGATGTAGGTGCCCCATTATGGTATTGCATCTCTCTGAAACAATATTGTATATGCAGGATTGCATCTCTTCCACAAAAAAACAGGAAACACTAGATGGAGCTAAGGTGAGACAGGAGGAGATTGTTTTCTGGGCAACAGGGAACTGACCTACAGAGTGCTTTACCAAAGGATGTAGATCTTTAAAGTTTACATGTAGGTTTGAGAGGAGGCTGGAAAAGCAGTTAGAAAAGAAAACCACAGAAATTTCTAAACACACAAACCCCATCTAGATCAAGAGAATTTTGTCTGTGAGGGATTTTTACATTTCCTTCTCCCTTGTTATCTGTTTGTGGCCTCTGTCAGAGCCAGGCTAACAGCTAGACAGACCAGCAGGCTTTAGATCTAATGTCCTGTGGAAACAATGAACATAAACACTCCCTGGGCACAAAGATGAGGGTAGATGGAGGAGCTTACTAAGCTAGAGGAAAGGCTGCACACTGGATGGTCTGAATTCCCCGGAAAGCCTGGCTTCAGGAAGACTGTAGTTCACATAGGTAGAAAGACCCTCAGCTAATTAATTGCACAAAGGCAAAGGTGAAGGAGCAGGGTATAGCTCAGTACGAGATGCCCACCTGGCCTCAAACACAATGCTGGGTGAAGCAGAACACAGCAGCTCTTCCCCTCTCTCAGACCTGCCCGTCAGCTCAAAGCAGAGCAGAAGCACCAAGAGTCCTTCCCGCTCCCGCAAGGGCAAAGCCCAACCCGAAAAGGTGATACTGGTGAAACGGTGCATATTTGACAAACAGGTCATTGTCATCAACTTCCTCCTCGACGACCTCCGCTTTTATCTGGAGATGGACAAGTAAGTCCCCTTTCCACCAGGCGGTCAGGTACCACCACAGAATCCTGGAATGGTTTTGGTTGGAGGGGACCTTAAAGATCATCCAGTTCCAAATCTCTGCCATGGGCTTCCACTAGACCAGGATGCTCAGAGCTCCATCCAATGTGGCCTCAGCATCAGTCAGCCTTGGCTCTAGCCCAAACATATCCTGCAGGTAGTACCCACCTCTGACAGGGACCTCCAAAGCCTCTGTTTCAACCTGAAATTGTCCCCTGGCTCCTGGTTTCTGTTTGGGTATCCTAAAGTATTTGTGCTTTGGTAGTCCCAGGCAATCTAACATTTTCCCTATACTTTTCTTGACCTGCCAGTTGTAGTGGCTTTTCTCCCTTGACTTTGGCCAGTTTCCCAACAAACTTGTAAGACTAATCCATGGCCAACACACCCCCACAGGCTTTTGATTCTCTCTTTTCCCAAAACGGGGAAATATCACCTTCCCCAGGTGAATTCCGTGGCCACAAGGGTGGTAGAAGAGGGAAGTGGCTTTGTGGATTGTTTTTTCTGGCCACGCGAATTAAATTAAGCAAGAACACGACTGTCTAGCCTAGCAGTTAACAGCAGTTGTCTCAGAGCAAGACCCCACATGCCTTTGCAGGTTTTCCCAGATGGCTGATTCAGTGGAAGCTCTGGCAGCCCTTAACATACATTCAGAGAAGCAAGATGCTTTTCTTAAAAAGAAACTTAACATCGTCAGCAATCTCTTCCTGAACTCCAATATGCCCCCAAAATTGCGGGTAAGACCCTGGAATCCCCCCAGGAAGGCTGCTGTCTGCTCATTGCTCAAGACTATTGCATTACAGCTGGGAAGGGTTGTGTGGAAAGAGGAACCAGGCAGAGGTCTGGATCTGCTCCAGCAAGGCATGTTGTGAGGCTTCAGGGCATGCTCTGGAGCTTCCAACTTCCATGTGGGCTGCAAGGGATAGGAAGTGATCCACCACTGGGTTAAGTGCCCATGCTAGCACTTAACCCAGACAGACTGAGAACAAGCATGTGGTCAAGGAGATGGAGAGATCCCTTACCTTCTGGAGAAAGGCCAAGGCTTAAGCACAAGGATGGGTGCTGCACACCACAAACCTAGTCCTTTCACTCTCCAGAGGTCATCACCATCATCCCCTCCCCACTACACCCACCCCTTCTCCTTGCAGTAGCTCTGCTTATCTCCCTTTTGGACAGCACAGCACAATGCTTTCCACAGAAATCCAGGTGGATTCTGCCCTTGTGTTTGTGGCAATCAGTCAAGATGTAACTAGGGTCTCTATTCTTAGAGGCAGCTGAAATGTAATGTGGGGTCAGGGAGAGAAATCTACCTCTAGGCCCAACAGGAGTGCTGCAAACTGCTTTGGTCTCTTCTGTGCCCAGGTAAACATCTCTGAAAAAGAGAGAGATTTAATTTGGAGTTTATCATCTGAGGGGCCACTGACCCGTGACATCTACCACAAGGCCAAGGCCACCATCGTCCCCATCCTGATGTACTTCTGGAAAAGGTACCTATCTATTCCATCTCTCCCAAAGTGGAGGAGGCTCTGTGGATTCCAGCCTTTTTCCTCCAGCCACCTCTGACATGCCGAAAATGCAGATGAGACACTCCTCAGGAGCTGAGCTGTAGGAGACTTGCTGTCTCTGGCATTTCTCACACAGGTTCTGCACCTGGAAGGTGATGAGAAGCTTTCAGGTCTGTGAAGAGGATGGGGTCTCTCAGGCCTATAAGAAGGATGAAGAGGATGGGGGCTTTCAGGCTAATAAGAAGGAGAAGGTGCCAGTCTCTTCTCTTCCTCCAAAAACCTCCTCCAAATTATCTAAGATCCGCAGCTCTCGTCAGCCAAAGGCCTATCCCGTTTCTCCACATTTTTCTCCAGGTTTGTTCTTCCAATGCAGAGACATCCAGGCCTGGGGGCTTGGTGTCCCACAGGGTTCCCTTTAACAGAGCCAGACGCCCTCCTTCACACAGCTTTGAGGATGTATCTGGTCCAGGCCTGCTGGAAAATGGAATGGAATAATTTTTTCCCTGTCAAAAATCTGTCAAAACTGCCCGGTGGGATTTTAGACATTTCTTTGGTGAATAGGGAAGTGAGTGTAGAGATTTCATGAGAAGAAAGCAGTTGCATAGTTCCTATTTACTTCAATAACAAAGTTAAAAATAATCAGGCAAACACCCAAAACCAGAAATAAAACAACCAAACTTTCGGGTTGCAAGTCAGATGGGAGCATGAAAAAGAGAACCACCGTGCAGCCAACAACCAGGCTCTGTAGCATTCCATGGAGGGTGCTTTGAATATCTGGAGTGGAGAATATGTTGCATCAGGATTTGAGGTGACATCTCCAGGGAAAGAGAAAGATGTTTTTCTTTCCTCATCCACTTGTTTAGTTTCAATACACCAAATAACTCTAAACCGAAAAACACAAAGAAAGTGGTGCTGAGTGCTGTCGGCCTGCCTGACAACCTGCTCCTTGGCTGAATATTCATTTGGTAATTGTCTAATTGATTTTTGATTAAAAGGGAAACCAAAATAGGCACATACTAATCTTGCTTTGATGGTTGAGTGGGTGTCAGCAAGGTGGTGTTCTGCTCCCTGTCACTTATCACTGTCAAGTTCTGGTTAAAAAGCAGCAGAGTGAGAGGATTTTGATACCTACAGGCAGGTGCTTGAGCTACTGCTCCTTAGCAGAGCTGGGGTGACAGACCCCTGTGCTCCAGGACTGCCAGGCTGTGTCTGTTAGCTCAAACTAGCTCACACCTTGGGTATTCCTCTGCACTTCAAGGACCTTCTCAAACATAGTTGTCTTAATGGAAAACAAATACTGCCACCAGAAAACAAACAAACAAAAAAAAAACCCCACAACAACAACAGAAAAAACCTAATCAAGGTTTTTTCCAAGATAGAGATAAGCCAGAAGCCTTGTGTTACACAGGATCTGCTTGCTGTTTTATCCAGGCCAAGGACATGTGTTCACCAGGGACTTCAGGGAACTGAAGGGGAGAGAGAGACATTTAAACTAAAAGAGAGTTAATTTAGCTTAGATATAAGAAGTAGTTTTTTACACTAGAGGGTGGTAAAACCAGAGAAGCCCAGAGAAGCTGTAGCTGCCCCATCACTGGAAACATTCAAGGTCATGTTGGAGTGGGCTTTGAGCAACCTGATCTAGTGGAAGGTGTCCCTGCCATGGCTGGGAGTTGGACTAGATGGCCTTTAAAAGTCCCTTCCAACACAAATTATTCTATGATTTAATTAGTACAAACTGTTGCAAGGTTTAGGACTGTCCCACTGCTGCCCAAGTGGCACAGCCTGTTTTTAAACACCCAGAGCCACAGAGAGCGAGTGTGCAGAGGTGCTGCTCTGGACATGTAGAAAAGGTTGTGATCTTTTTCACATGAACATGAATCCTGCAGCGACTTTTCCTAGGACAGCTGTCTCCAAGGCACTGCTCCTTGTTGCATCTTGCAGGGATGAATAACAGGACCCAGCCAGAAGAAAATCCCTCAGCTTGGGTGGCATGACTTGGGCATAGACGTGTGACCCAAAGTAGTTCCTGTGCTGACTGTGCTAATGCCCAGGCCACCTTTTGCTTGAGGCAGTTTTCTGTACTTTTATTATGCTGTCACCAATGACCTTTATCTAAGGGTCTTACTTGCCTGACCTTTAGACAAAAAGCTTGCTTTTCAGCTGAGAGAAAATTAATTTTGCTGCCTTTAAAAAGCACCAAAACTGCTGGGGAAAATACCTGTAATTCCAGAGAAAACCTCCTCTCACCCACGCCTTGCTTTCCCCTTATTTTGAGGGTTGCGCAGACGCGGTGCTTGCGGGGCTGGAAGGTGGCGGGCAGGGATCCATCTCCCATCGCCAGGCGTCACTGTGGCACTGTCTGTGCCTGTGCTCGGCGCAGGGACGTCCTGTGACACTGGACACACTGCCTGACCCCACCGCACGGCCATCAGCACGGAGCAACTCCCGGGAGATGCTGCCCAGGCAGGCACATCTCCCATCTCTCCGTATGCCATTTTCTCCCACGTCTGCCACCCAGAACCCCCAACCCTTGCCACAGCGCCAGGCTGGGACACATCACCCTCAGCCTGCAGTCCCCAGGTTGTTTTGCAGTTTTGGGTAACTCAAGTCCTCGCTCAACCACCCAGACAAGCCCCATGTGATTCACGGGGGACAACACTGCTGTCCTCTCTCCTTTGCCTTTGCAGCACTTGCTGCACGGTACCACTCTCTCTTAACCCCTCCATCTCTTATCCCCACCAGGGAAAACCCCTGTCCTTACCTTCTCGCTCACAGAAGGCCTCCAGATCCTGCTGCCACGGCCCCAGGAGGAAACTGAGCCTTTGGAGGAACAAAACAGTGAGCCCGTGCTGAAAGGAGCCCCCTTGCTCCCGAGGGGAGCTCTGGCTGCTGGGATGGGAGCTGGGATTTAGGGCTCCCTGCCTCAGTCCGTGGTAGGAAGTTCGTGTGTGTTGTTTTTCTCAGACCCAGACAACACTCCTGAGAAGAGGCTCTCACTCAGCAACTCTGCCCCGTAGAGCAGGTGGGTGGTCAGAGGTGTTCCACCTCCCCCAAACCACAGCAGCACAAGCTACAACTCCCCTTAGAATCCAAAGGTTCCTGCAGCATGGTGGTCATTCCCACCATCTCCAGTAACACTCACAGAAAGCTCCCAGCTGCTGCAGCTCTCCATGCCCTGATCTCCTCTCCCGGGAGCACATATCCATCCATGTGCTCGTCCCTGATCACCCTCACCCTGCCTCCAGCAGCAGCAGCCACTTATGCAGCCTCTCTCCCTTCCTGCAGGCACTAAGGAAAGGACAGCCCTCCCCAGAACAACTGCCCTCCCAAAACACCACCCACAGCAATTGGGACAGGAGTGTGATCCAAGGAAGCTGAGCAGCCTCAACACACTGGCTATGTGGCACTTAATCAGCAATAAGACCTAAAAATAAAACAACTCATAGCATCCTCCACCTTATCTGGTAACAGCACAGCAACCTACACCTCTACAATCATGACAGGGATATGCCACATCACATATTTCCAGCTAAGGAGATATCCTTGTCCACACAAGTCTCCTTCCTCATATGCGTCTGTAAAAACCATCTCATCACCTGCCCCCGCTTTCCACACAAATTAAATACTTCCTGTGGTGGCAAGGCTGAGAGAACACACCTGGTTCACTACTCAGCTGTCCCTGGGTGCTGAGATGGTGCCTGTCTTTCCAGAGCCTTTCTGATTTTCCAGTCAAAATCAGCTGTGCCTGACTGGGGCTTCAATTTTTTTGGTGAGGGTGAGTTTTTTGGTGTTTTTTTTTTTTTTTTTAAGCCAGTGTGTTTACAAAGCACTAACCAAATCATATCAAAGCCCTTCATTTTCCCCAGGTGAAACTGAGTCAGAGTGGCTTTGCCAAGTCAGCAGGAAGCTGCAGAAATCCCAAATGTTCTCACCTCAGGAAGAAAAGACCATGGCCTTTATCAGTTTTGTCTCTAGCAGAGGCAATCTCTCATCCTTGTAATTTTGAGCTATTTTCAACCACTTTTTAATCCCTCAGATCCTGGAAGACTGCATCCTGGGAATACCACAGGTATTTAAGGCAGATGACAATGTTTTGTATTTTTCAGTTATGATTATCAACACTTTGCTTCCGGAGGATCAAAAATACCCAAACAAACATAAAGACCAAGAACATTTATTTAAATCAAGGGCTTGAGAAGCTGATGTCACTCCAACAAAATGAAATGTGACCAGCTCCTCAAAATTGCCCTTGTGCTTTAAGTTGATTTTACCCCAAAAGCTCTCAGCCCCAAAATCTCGCTGCATTTTTGTGAGCTTTGCACTAACACTCCTGAGCCCAGCTGAGCCCAGGCCCTCAAAGCCTTCACAGATGTGCCTGAACTCAACACAGCAAAACCACAGTGAAGAACAATGTTCACTCCACTGCTTTTGTGGGCTGTTTTGTTTTTCGGTGCATCAGATGAGCCACACTGAGCTGGGAGCATCCCTGTGCACACAAGCATGTCCTCAACATGCAAGTGCCAGGATGAGGGACACCTGATCCCATCACATTGGGTTGAGCCAGCTGTCCCAGAGACCACCCAGCAGGAGCAGAGGAAAAATGCAGAGGCACAGCAAAATAGACAATGTACAGGCGTGACAACAGCGTAATGAAGTGTGTGGGACCAAATCAGCGTGTCCTTGGGCACCATCTATGGTCTGCAGGCCTCTCTGTACAAGGCAAAGAGAGGCAGCACCTCCCAGATGGGCACTGATGCTGGGAGCCATCAGCACATCCCAGTTTTGGTGGCTGGCTCTGCCTCTGGCTCCCCAGGACAACTCCATCCCCAGGCTGTGCCATCAGACACTGCCACACCACCCAGCTGTAATATTATCCAGCTGTCTTTGCCACTGGTTTTCTATCCTGCCTGGCCTCTCACTCCTCCTAGTGTTTTCCCCAGCCTTGCTCCCCCATCCTGCATTCCCTTCCCCTCCCATGGCCTGGTGCTCTGTGAGCAATCTGCCTTGCAGATGCTGTGAATGGATCACATTTTGCTCTGACACCAGCCTGGTACCTCTGGCTTATTGGAAAGCAGGACACAGCAGGACACAAGCCTTCTCTGGAAATTCTTCCCAGCAGCCAGATTGCCCAGGAGAGACAAGTCCCAGCCTCCCCAAATTCTTTCAAGGCTGCCAAGTCACAGCCCTTTAGCGAAACAGCAGAATGATGGAAGAGGATGCAAAGGTCAAAGGAAGCTGGAAATGTGGCATTTTACAAGAGACTGAAGGAGCCCAGCCCGTGGCCTCACCTGTCCTTGTACAAAAGCAGAAACACTGCTGTGGCACAAGGCCACCATGCTCCCCATAGCATCCCTGCTCCCCACACTGCTCTGGGTGTCCTCCTGCCTTCTGGGCATGAGAGGGACACAGTGAGCAAGAAGAAAAGACAGCAAGGAAAGGAAAAAATAAAAACAGTGACACAGGAAGAGTCAGCATTCTCCTGCTTGCATTTTCTCTAATGGCACCTCATCAACAGTCACAGAGTCAAACTTCCATTATGTATTTTAAAAGATTCTAAGGACCATCAGAAGAGCCTTTGCTCTGAGCCAGAACCACTGATGTAGGTGGTGGTTTGATAATGCTGCAGAACATCTCTTTCTGTGCAGAGAGGATGAGGGGGGAACCTCATTCCTAAATGATGTACAGTCAATTTTCCAGGCAAGTTTATTTCAAGTTTATTTCCCCGTAGGCTAATTGAAAGAATAACAATCTCAGTTTGAAAAAAAAAATCAAATTAAAAAAACTTTTCAACAGCTGAAAAATATTTCCATAAGCAACATATAATCATGCAAATTGGAGCATTAGCAGAGAAACAAGCAAGCCCTGGGGCAACCAAGCACACGTCACATGCTGTGGGATCTCAGAAAGGGGTTTGTACCACCCAGTCTTCAATATCAAAGCTCCAAGCTGGCTGCACATGCAAGAGAGCTGAGTCTGGCAGGAAGACAGTGACACACGAGCTGTTTTGGAGACAGGGATTGCTTGTGCATAGCCCTGCCACAGCAGAGCTTGTCCTTTCCTGGAGGAAAAAAGTCCCTTTAGTCCTTTTGATGTCAGTGAACATTTTCAGGTGGGTCAGGACTACTCACAGTAGCAGAGTTTTGTGGGATCGTGCTCATTACATCCATTCCTTGTGCAGGCATCTCCTGCATCCTCCAAATAAGTCCTCCAGGTCCCAGCAGGCTGGCCAGTGTGCCTCTACCAGATCAGAGGGGTAACACCCAAGGGCAGCTCTACAGCCAGACATACCATTTTTCTGGGTCATGTGTTTCCTTAAGACTGAAAAGAGGGAATCCATGTCTTTCTAGGGGTTCATCAGTACATGCTGTAGGGAATATTGGCCCTTGCAAGGAGCTCTAACTCCTTTTCCTTTATCACAGTCTCACAGCATGTGGCCATCCCCGAGCTCTTCTCTCGCCTCCCAGATGTGGGACAGCCTGTCCTTATCCAGAACATCTCCCTGTTCTCCATAAGGATCAAGGCCTTGATCTCCACCTCACAGCAGCAGGTAAGCCCAAAGAGATGGAGGTCATCAAGGGGAACCTGGGCTTTCACTCAACTTGCTTCCTTTCAGAAAAAGTCATGGATGTTACACCAAACACTTCTGAAGCATCTTTAATTTCTTAGTTGAAGTCCTCCGTGCTCTGTCCCTGCTTGTACTCTCTCTCATCTCCTTACCCACTTCTTCAACTCTTTCACAGATGAATAAATAAAGAATAAAAGGAGGCAGTGCTGGTGGGATCAGACATGGGACAGGAGGCAATGACCTCCTACAGAGAAGGGTCCTGGATGTCTGCAAAGTGACTGTATTGGGGATTCCGGCGTAAACTGTTATAGACATAAACGGTAAGTTTTGGAAAAGTCTTCAGGAAATACTCGGCATAGTCTCCTATTTTGTCACTGATCCTGAAAGAGAACAAAAACAATGAGGATATTTAACGTTTGTCCAACGAGTCAATAGTCCAGGATGCCCTGCTTCCTCCCCTGCAGAGAAAAAGCCATTCCAGGAAGATTTCCTAGAAATCCCAGACTGTGACTTTTCTACACCTTCCCTAAACTCCTCAATCCTCTTTTTTTTTCCAACTCGGGATATTATGTGATTCTACACGACTGTGGCAGGGGCGAGGATGAGAACACATACCCTTTATGTTTGTGTTCATCCAGGTTTCTGATGAGCCTCAGTAGGTGGCTGACATTGTTCTTGTAAGGTATTCCTGTATAGCTAGACTCTTCCATGACACGTAGAGTGTATCTGTCAATCTGAAAGAAAACACATAGATTATTCTCCACCTTTCACACAACACAAAAGCAACACATTTACCACCACTGCCTTTCTGCAGGGACATTATCTTCCAGGGGAAAGTCTCCTGACCCTTAAAAGCCTCTGCAGGGGATGCACCACACAACATGCCCCCTGATTCTGCTAAGGGTTTCCTCTCCTGCCTTGCCAAGGTGTGGCATTCATATTGGGACTGTCACTATGGCACAGGAGATTTTCATGCATGCCTGGAGGGCAGGAGGGATTGGAGAGCCTTGATCCAACTGTACCACTGAGAGGACCATGTGGGCTGCTGTACTGAACCAAGACTGTAAGATCCCAAATGATGCTGCGTGATGTCACCTGCAAAAGCAGGCCTGGTCTTGCTGCTTTTGAGACAATTAGCAAAACACTTCTGCCAGAAATTTGCTGGCAACAAGGGCCAGAGGTCCTTGTACTTAGTGGTCACCAAAAAACACCTTTGAAGGTTTGCCAGGTCATTGTATAATGACCACCCCCCTTCTGCCACACCAGTCAACAGATCTCCCTTTAGCATCAGTATCTTTTAACTACATGCCTTAGATTTAATTGTTTCTCCCAGTTGTCTGTATTCGTGTTGGGCCACTTTGTCCAGTTACATTTTTAAACAGAGTCTGTAAAACACTCAGGAAAAGCTTCTGCCTGAATGTCTGCTCACACCTGCTATCACTCCAAAGAGAAGAGGATTACCTTCTTGGTCCACCGTGGATAAGGAAAAGTTTCAGAATACCGAAAAACGGTTTCTCGTTTGGGGATATCTTTGATTTGACCCCATATACTCTTCAGGAAGTTGAACCTGCTGTGGAATGAGAAGCTACATTAGCTGCAACAGGACATGGCTGTTCCCAACACTGCAGGCAATTCCTGTACTGAAAGCTTTCCCTTTGTACTCCCAGGACTTACATTTGTTTGCTCCAGAAATAGGGATGTTTGCTCAAACCTTCCAAGCCTTGTTCATCATGAGAGAACAGACTTCTTACAAGGTCCTGAGCCTCCATGTAGTCCGGGGAATCAACAGCCAAATCCTCAATTCCAACTTGCTGAAGGGGTTTCCTGCTCCCTGTTAAAATGTACAGCACAAGCCTCCCGAGGGCCTGCAAAGAGACACATCAACCCACATCGACCCTACCAAATGGAAAAGGACTTATATTCCTAAACCCTATAGGTGCCCAGAAGTAAGCAAATACATGCCAACACAAACTTGGAAGCTGTGTGCACAAGGACAGCAGAGACAGGCACAGTAACCTTGTTCTCAGGGGATGTGTGGATATCCCAGGACAAGGCACCGTGTTGCACCCTAATTATTATCATGCAGCATCTGCCATTACATGGGCTTTCCCACAAATCAAGGTGTTTTCTAGTTGAGGACACAGGAAGGCTTTCCCTGGGACTCACAGCAACAGAAAATATCAGAGAACACCCAAAATTTTAAACCTTAGGTTGATTCGGAGAGAGCTTACCTCTAAATCTGAGTTTACAAGTTCTTTTTGGCCTTCAATCAACCTTCTTTTATTATCAAAGTCAGCCAAGTAAATTTTGCCACCTAAATCTGAGGAAATAAGAGAAATTGTTAACAAATAATGGTGGAAAAACTTGATACAGTCCACCACTAACTCTTGCGTGGCCCTTTCTTTAGAAAACAAGTGAAGAGATTTGTTGTGGGCTGATGTATCATGGGCTGATCTGTCTCCACAGCTCTGGAAAGGAGGGCAGAGCTAATGAGACATGTAAGGTGGTTCTCTACACTCCTCAATGGCTGTCTGTGAACATAACTGTAGTTCTTCAAAGAGGAGATCTAAAGCCACAGACATCCCATTCAGCATAAAGCCATTTGTATTTTTACAGACAACTATGAAACATCTTCCCTTAATTACAGGCAATGGGAAAGCAAAATGAAAACACACAGAAAGCAAAAGATAACCTATTACGAAGTTCCTGGGCTGCAGATCCTGGTGAGCAAATCCGAGGGAGTGCAGCTCTCTCACTGCCTGGAAGATGGTCTTCAGAGCAGCTTTGTAATCCTTTTTTTCTTCTGGGTCCTGCAGATGTTCTTGGAGGTTTTTCTCCCAGAGTGGGAAGCACAGGTACATGCAGCCTTTTGCCTTCTCAGACTGGAAGAGCTTCAATAGATGTTTGGAGTGACAACATTGTTCAAAGAACCTTTTCTCTTCGTCACCCTCTCTACTACGTGTTATTCTTACTGCTACCTCTGTCCCTCCGTGGAACCCGAGATAGATGCCATCCTGAATTCTCTGCTGGATGTATGGAAATGTCTTCAGTTTGCCAATCATAGGGCGATACATTTGATCAAGTTTTTTCAGCTGGTCCCTCCAGCGTTTGCTCTTTGGCTCCCAGTCTCTGGTGGTTTCTGGAACAAACGTGGCCTTATACTCACGAAGAAGATTTTCCATGCTAAGAGAACGATTTCTACTCGCAACCATGATAAGGTTCCCAACATCAGTCCTTGCTCCCTTTTCACACAACAACTTTGCAATATTGCAATCACTGTTCTCTACAGCCACCATCAGTGCTGTGTTGCCCTCCTCATCTGCGTCATCAATATCTATTTCATCCTTCTCCAATAAAACTGTCACCAGCTCTGGGCTCTTCATTTCAACAGCTAAGATGAGGGCAGTTTTCCCACATTCATCTTTGCTCTTCACATCAACACCATGGTCCAGCAGGAAGCGAACTATGGAAAGAGTCGACTCGAGTGTTTTCTTTTTTTTTGAATCCTCCTTTAGAGCGTGGATCAAGGCATTTCTATCTCTGTTGTCACGAATGTTGACATCAGCCCCCATCTCTTGGACAAGGACTTTTACAGCCGAGAAGTAGCCCTCCCTACAAGCATCCATCAGTGCTGTCGCACCTCCTTTATGCAGTTTGGCTTTCTCCTCACTAGTTACCCTCCTCAAATTCACATTTGCTCCTTTGCTGTACAGGAATTTCAAGGCTTCCACCTTCCCATACCATGCAGCCTCCATGAAAGCTGTGAAGCCGTTGATGTCATGGTCATCAATATTTGACCCACGGTCCAGGAGGAGCTCCAGTATATTCACGTTTCCCACGATCCCTGCCTCAGTAAATGCAGTGCCACCATTGTCCTTCCTGGCATGCAGAGAAGCACCCTTGTCCAGCAGAAGCAGGACCAGCTCCACCTCACCAGTTCGCACTGCACTCTGCAGTGGTGTCCAGCCACTTGCTATTTTGGAGTTCACATCTGCCCCTTTCTCCAGCAGCTCCAGCACAAGTTCTTTATTTCTGTTCTTCACAGCAGCATTTAACTCAGAGGCAAGGATTTCTGCTGTCTTCACGCTAGAAGAGGTACAGACCTTCTGCTGTCTGTGAGCTGTGGGCTCCATGATGGTCAGAGGGAGAGCTCTGTACCAGGAATCCTGCTGAAGGATAGGAGAGGTGCAATGCTCAGTGCCTTTGTTGTAGGGGATGCTCTGGGTTTGGCTGATGAAACATGCTAGGTGCTATTCTGATGTGGCCTTATGCTGTAGGCCAAACTTCTCCCTGAGCATGTGTGGAAGTAGGACTGTGAATGGACATGTCCAGATTCTTGTAATTGGACAAGGAGAAGCTTATTCCCAGGTCTCTGGATGCTTCATGTAAACGATATAGTGTGATAAAATTTCAAAGCTGCATAGCAGCAGCAGGCAGACATGTTTCTGGCTTCTTAGAAAGCAGGCCCTCTGCCTGGTGTGGTACATCTAGCCACACAGAGACATGTGTCCAGGCCTCACCAGACACACTGTCTGCAGGGCATGGATGCAGGTAGGTAGGTAATATATGCTGCTAGGTAGGTAATATATGTTTAGCTATGCTTAGAATGCTTAGAATGTCAGTGCACAAGTAGTTAAATAAATGCACGCAAAGCTTCATGGTGTCAAGCCTTCTCATTATTTCCTGAACCCCTGGATGAGCCAGCCACAGCATTTTAAGGGACTTTTTACCTAATTAATCAACAGAAAATCCTGTTTCATTAGCCTGCAAAACCTCATCATTTACACTTGATGTCCTGCAGGTCTATGTGAGGGACAATTAAGGACACCAATGCCAGTGTCAGCCAGGAGAGCCAATGCCTGGTGAGAAGCACAACTTTAGCACTTATAGACTCATGGTATTTGCTTGCCTGGCCTCAGCACCTCTCACAGCCCAGGCTGTGTCCCCTGTGGCATCATGGTGAGGAACGGGAGAGAACCCAGGCTGTTCTTGCTAGAAATGTTATGTCAGACTTGTTACCCATTACCTAATAAGACATTCTCCAGCGATGGTTTCAGGTGGAGAACTCAGCTAGGAGGTGGAGATGGGCTTTCCCCTTCAGTTTTGGATGGCAGCCACACACAGTCCTGAATGCCCCTGATCCAATACCTGGAATAAGACAGAAAGCCAGCCTTAATCCCTCTCGCTTCCACAGGCAGGTTAGGAGACCATAAATGGCAGGAAGCATTTCCTAAGCTTTTCAGGACATTAAGAGGTTAATCAGGTAGGATCTGATCTATCTACATCCATCTAGTATCTAGAAAAGCTCCAACTCCAATACCCATTTTCTTGCTTGCAAAGGCTGGTTCAAGTGACCGGTGCTTTCAGGAGTCACTGTTTGACAAGCTGAACTGGAAATAAGTTATCTAAGCAGATCAGAAAAGGAACAGAGAAGTCTTAAAGCCTTCAAAAGCAAATTATAAACTCACATGAATTTACACTGCAGAAAGCAAAAGATCATTTCTTGGAATGTTTACCTCCCCACCCAGCAGGAAATGAACACCCTATTTAATTCATTCAGATGCATTTCACTTCCTTGTAGTAATTTCTAAGCCTTTTGCCGCATAGAAAAAAATATGAAGTGTTACTTTCCTGGCCAGAAAAGCAGCACAGCATCCCCTGAGCACAGTGGGGATCAAGTTCCTCACCCCTGTTGGGAAGGTAGAAGCCTGGGGAGGAGGAAGGCAGGGGCTGAGCACCTTTGTCCTCTGAGCAGCAGAGTCACAAGCTCTGTACTCTAGAAAATGTTAAAACATTTCTATCCCGCCCCACGGACTTTTGACCAGGAGCCCTTCCCATCTCATGATGTGCAACGTCACACGGCCCCACATGGTGTCACCCGCCACCACCCACCATGGGAAGGCAAGGAAGGAGTCCCTCTGCCCATCCAGGAACCCGGACACTGCCTAAAAATGCCTTCAAACCCACAGAGCAGCTTTTCTCAGCAGCTGCTCTTCACTCCTGCTTCGCAACAGGTAGTGTGTATTCCCCAGCAACTGTACATCCTGTCCCGTCCCAGGAAGGAGAAACCCTGGGTGCGTTTTATCCACTTGCGGAAGGATGTTGGGGTTTCGGGGAGGGCGTTTGACCGTGTCTTTTACAGCACATAGCAGAGAAGTCATGAGCAAAGTGCTCTCCCCGTACAGTCCCATACACACAGACCCTCTTTACAAACATCCTCTCAGCGGTGGTTCAGGAGCGGAAAGCACGGAGACATTAAATGCATGAGCACCGGTGCCTGGGGGGGGAAAAGAGGTTTGGGGGAGTTTGGGATGGCTCGAGGTTTTAATTTAAGCTTTTCCTCACCTTTTGGTAAATCCATCCACATGAGGAAACTAGCCGTGCTGCTAAACTACAGCCGGGGAACCGCTGAGCTCCAGATCCGCCGTTTCCTCACGGCACCGACAGGCAGCTCCCACCGCCCGAGCATCCTCCTCCTTCGGGCGTCTCCGTGTGAACAGTGCTGGCCACGGAGCCCGGTCCTCCAGCCCTCCCCGCCTGCCCGCACGGTGTGTGTAGGAAATACGAGAAGGAACCCAGGCTGTTGTCACATCCTGCCCAGTTACCCAGTGCCCCGTGACGTGCGATGAGCTCAGCAGAACCTGTGCAGCCTCCCCAGCCACCCCCACTGCCCCGTGCCAGCTGCCAGATTCAGTTCACGCAGGAAACAGCGCTGAAATTCTGTCTGTCGAATCGTGCCTGGCTTTCCACGGTGCCTCGGTACACGCACCAACAGGGATTCTGCATATGTGTGTGGAGACACGGCCAAGCACAAATGCAGAAAACCCACCCGAAAGGGCTGCATAGATGCACATGTTTTATATCTATATCCCAATCCTTAAGGGTGTCTGCACTGCTGGCTCACATCTGCACAGCAGCTTCCACAAAACTCTGCCTATGCAGGGGTCACATCTTTGTACTGTGAAAAATGAGTGAATAAATTCTTTTTTTTGGCTTTCACATATAGATTATAAAAATACTTTTGTTNATGCTCTAAAAAGGCGTGGAAAATGAAAATGAGCTAATGCATATGTTAAAATTTTATGAATATTTAAACCCTAGACTGTATAAAAGCTAAAAACTCCCCAAGCAAAGTGTGTTCTAACTCTGTTAGACACCTGACACTGCTTTGCTGACTTTGTCTCCGAATATATTCCTTCTAAAAAAGAAACAGAGGAGTTGGCTCTGTTTCTCACAGTACCTTGCTGTTGTATTGGGCATCCTGCTTCCCACAGCATGCAGTGCATCCACACAGTCTGGGGACATCACACAATCTCTGGATGGAATTTCACTGAGTTTGTGTTGCCACAGGAGACCTTGACAGAAAATTCAATGTGAAATTGAAAATTCAAGGTGAAAATTCAGGGAACAATCTCAAATCGCTCTCAAGGCTGTCAAGCTCTCATTTTAACTCACAGAAAGAATCACTCCGGGTTTAACTGGAGTTGGGGCTGTAGCTGCCAGTGTTTAACTACCTATTTGCAGACTGGAAAACAAGCAGAGCAGGGGCACATCCCAGGCTCAGAACCAAAAGACATCCAAAAAAAGTCAGCATTACAGTACATAATAATATTACATCACCCACCCCAAGTACAAAAGCCTTCTTCAGCTTGCTGATTTAATTAAAGTCATTAATCTTATGGTGGGAAGACAAAAACCCTAGGATGGTGGGAACCCAAACCCTGGGATAGTGGGAACAAGGTGTTTGCAACTAGCAGGGAAGAATCCTGTGCCTGCAGCTCAGCAAAGAAGGATTTGCTGATAACACTTTCTTTATCTCTCATCCCTGATCCAAATTGCTTTCCATGGTCATAAATTTAAGCTCAGACCCTATGACAGTTTATGGGGAATGTAGGGTTCTCAAAGGTTTTCTAAAGGATGGGAGTCAGAGAGCTCCTCTCCACAGCCACTCCTGTAGCCCCGAGCTATGTAGTTCCTGCTGTATTTGCACATCTGCAGAGTCTTTATTTGCCCCCTCACACACAGGGCCTCAGGAGATGAGCTGCAGAGACACAGTCAGAAGGGAAATTAAGGGCACAGTTAAGCAGATCTTCCTTTTTCTCCACCCTGGTGGACTTAAACCCATTTTTGTAACCCTTCCCCTGAGATAACATCTCCGAGAATCCATGTCCTGGCCACCAGCCACAAATAAACATGAGGCAAAATGTGGCAACAAAAACTGCCTGCCAAAGGCGAAATAATTTTTAAAGGAGCTATGAATAGTAGGATGAGGATTTTTTCCTTCATGTTGCTGCACATGCTTTCTTATTATGTTTCCAAATGGGAATATTCCGGGGTTTATATGCTTGGCCATGCTGGTGTGACTCTCAGTGCTGGAACACAGCCCTGGAAAATAGTCCACAGAAGGATGCAGTTTAAACACTGACAGGTGATGCTATCCATGTAGGAACATCAACCACATTTCACAGAATCATTTAGGTCTGAAAAGATCTCCAAGATCATTGGGTCCAACTGTTACCCAGCAATGCCATCACTAAACCATGTCCCCAGGTGCCACATCTACAAATTTTACCATTGAGTATTTTTATTTTTCTTAGCTGCATTTGCTACGTTCTTTTAGACTGCTGCTCAAGCCTCATCACCAGAAAAAAAAAAACAAAAAACAAAAAATCAGCCAGCAGGGAAGGAGAAGCGATGGCAACAGCAAGGAAGGCAGGGACCTCACCAAGTAGTGCAGTGCATCCCAGTCCCTGGGCAAGGAAAGCAGAGCAGGTCCATTGAAAACATCCCAGATCAGCCAGTGCAGGTCAAAAAAAGGAAAAGGGTTGAGCACCTGCTCTTAAATCCAATGAAGGCAGTTTCCCAGCAATGTTCCTCCCAGCTGTTTCTCATCCCCATCTTCTCCTCCAGGCCAATCCCAGGCTGTGGCTGCACCGTGCCCTGGGGAGGCAGGAGGGCTGCAGACCCCAGCACTGCCCTCAGTGCCCCAGCAGCATCAGAAAGCATGAAAATTAGCTTTAATTTTTTCTCAGATCCCGAGGTTTCCCAAGGATAAGTATCCTTGTACGCAGCTGGAGCAGATTGGCAACCTTGGCATTTAGCTGCCTGAGAGGGAGGGTGAGCCATATGGAAACACATCAGCTGTGATTTCTGGCACTTTTTTCAGGCAAAGGCCTTGAAGTGGAAGCTCCCGAGTGGGAAGCAGTGCCATACAGCTGCTCCCTCCCTGTCAGCTGGCCCAGGGGCTGTCAGAGCACTGCAGAACACAGGGTGAGGCATTTGCCATGTTTGAAATGCCTCAGTGCATCCCCTTGGCTGTTGAACTTCCTTCAAAAGCAAAGATTTCACTAAGATTTCAATAAGATTTTATAGCATTTCTCTGCAGTCCTTCTTTAAAAAAAAAAGTCATGGATGTACACACGCACAAACACGAATTTGCTGCATGTGTGTGATGTCACACATGTGTATCCATGGAAAATGAAAGCTCAGCATCCATACACTTGTATAGGCACATCCACCTGCCTAAATATATGTCCTTGTGAGGCCACTTATGCACCTCTGTCCGTGTCCTAAGGTGACCCCGAAGCTGCTTGGTCCCACAGGAGTGGGGACCTCTGGCTGCAGGAGGAGACAAGCCCCTGAGCAGCAATGCCACCCCACTGAGCCACTGCTGGGAACACTCCAGAGCACAGGGAAACGGGTGGTTTTTTTCCACCGAATAAATCCACCCCCCATCCTGGCTCATGGAAACCTGGCCCTGGAGCAAGTATGTGTTCACACCCCAGGGGGGTCAGCACCAGCCCCCACATTTGCTCCCCGGAGCTCAGATCTTCTCTGCTGCTTCCAAATTCGCAGCCTCCACCCTGGGAAACTTGGGCCATGGTTTATTGGAAGCAGTCACGGGAAGCTTTGGCTCCTCTTTCTCTGTGTGGTTTGGGGATGTTGGGATTTTTTATCCCCCCAAGGCTTTAAGGTTTATGCTACATTACCACTGGATTTTGCCAGCAATCACAGAGGATGAGCTGGATGCAAGCTTGCTTTTGGTGACTCGGTTTTCTCTTTGGGAAGTGTCTCAGGCTTGTAAAGATGAAACTATGCTGCAAATGGGATTCTCCAGCATCAGCAGTGGAGCTTGAGTGCTACCACAGTCTGGGCCGTGCATGATGCATCAAGAGTGGACATAGCCCCAAATTTCCTTCTAAAGAAAGCTCAAAAAGATTTTATTTCTTTATTTGTATTACTTTTTTTTCTTGTTTGTCTGTATTTTTTGATGAAGAATCAGTTTTAAATTAACTTCAAAGTATGCAAGACAAAATATTTGTATTTTTCATTTAGAAGCTCCAGTTAAAAAATTTAAAAACACATGTTTGGGTTTTTTTGTTTCTAGCTGCTTCTAAACAGCTTTACTGCTCCAACTCTTTCCTGACAGGTAATTTTAACATTTTCTGAACACTTCTCAGCTCATTTCTTCCCTCTGACATGCACAAAGATCAGGTATACATGCTGTCTTACAAGGTAGGTGATTTGGAATCACAAGGCCATGCTTAACTAAAAAGTGAATAAAAGATAAGTGGAAGTTCAACCTACCTTCCTCTGGGTAGGTAGGGAATAGGGATGAAGCAGAGTTGATGTATTTTACAATCAATGGTGATCCTTGGTCCCTGCGTGGCTGTATTAGAAGGGACATAGGCTTCTGTTATAGTTGCAGTTGCTTGTAAAAGGTATTTCAATGGCAGAGGGTGGCTTGTGCTCACTGTAACACCTCGGAACAAACATGCTCCTGTGTTATTCCCCTGTGATTCCAGCTCCTCCTCAGCAGTCCCCACACGTTCTCCTCTGCTGACGCAGGCCAGTTAATTTTGGCTTCCAAAACACGCAATAAATAGAGGGAAGGCAACTTAAAAACCACTTTTTGGTTGGGTTTTTATTCAGAGCATTAACATCTTCAAGCTACACTCAGATGCTCCTTTCCTTGCAATTTATGTATTCAAAACTTAACTCCTGCTTTCATTCTTGCTGTGAACTGTTTGGTTTCCTTCAATAAGCCAAATGCCACAAAACTTTGCTCTTCACAAATCTTCCCCCTTCTTTTCCTGCCACAGACATTGCCACTTTCAAAGTGACTGGAAATGCCCCTTGAGTCACCCAACAAAAGCAGTTTTGCAGGCTTTGCAGAGCCTCCAGGATTAGAATGTAAAATTTAATTGAAAGCCCACAGCCAAAAAAAAAAAAACAACCAAAACAAAAACACCAAATGCAAAAAAACCAATCCATGCTGCTGTGGCATTTTCCTCTTTATATTTTATTTTATAATGACAACATTACGTCAGTGATGAAAACAGACCATTGTGTATCATTCACTTCAGCAATACAGCAAAGATGGTTCCAGTTGTAAAAATAAATAATAAATAAGAAAGCAGCTAATATCTCCCTGTAAATGGGGCCAAGTCCCACTGAGGCTCAGAGGTAGGACCAGGATGGGGACAGTGGAAGAGGACTCAGAATAACATCCCCAAATTGTTCCTCAGTCCCTTGTTCTGCTCAAACAGCTGTGAAAAGCCCAAGCAATCCTGTGCTCAGGCTGTTGCTGGGACCAGGAGCCAAAAGACAGTTCCTTTGGCAAGGAGTGAGTGCCAGTGGGATAAGGACCTCCACGTTTGGGGTTTAGGGATAAATGGAGCCACATGAAGCAGCTCCAGCTCTCTCAGTAGGAAACTATACTATACAGGCCAGGACAGGACACTGGTGGGATCCCCATCCCACACCCACATAGCTTCTGGAACCATTGCTACCAAATGGGATCCACACTTTTCCAGGTGGTTGCAAGACCCAGAAATTCCTGCTGAGAGGAACTTTCTGAACAGCCCCCCCCAGATCTGAGCTGATGAGATGTCCTGCCACCCCTCCAAGACACTGAATTCACAGCACATGTCACTGTTTCACTCACACCACGGGTTTCTGGTAAAGTGCTGTGGCTGCAGACTGGTTTCAACAACCAAGGGAATACCAAGCCCAATTATAAACCAGGACAAAGCCCAGGTTTTCTCTCCCATGTGTGAAAATTAAGTTTTCTGTAAGTCACTCACCAAAGTGCCTGTTTTACATCGCTGTTCTCTGTCCAAGACAAGCTGCTAGTCTGTGCATTGAGATGCCATCCACGTCTTTAAAGAGAGAAAGGAAACAACATGGACAGCAAAGAATAATTTTTCTGCCATCCATGGTCCTCTGAGCTGATGGGAAACCTGCCTCCTGAGACCCCTCTAGCAGCTCTTCCCAGCTGCTATGGGCATACCTTGCTCCACAGTCATGCTACAAATCTGTCTGGTCATCTCAAGTTATACAGAAAAGTTATACATGCTAAATGCTACAATAGCTAAAATAATTTAATTTACAAGCTCCTCAGAGCAAGGGATGCGTGTACGCTTTCAGCAGTGCTCTTCTAATAAATATATATATTATAATAATAATAACAATAATGATAAAATAAATAACACTAATAGTCATAAAAAGTTATGCATGTGACCTAAGATTCTGTGCAATCTGAGGGTCATGGAGCTCAAGCGAGAGGTGAAAACATCACTGCTCAGGATGCACTGCACTGGAAGGAGGTGTAAAGCTTTGATGCAGAGCCTATGTAGGAAATAGCAGAAGGATCTTGGGATCAGGAGAAGGCAGGCACGGGATCCCTCCAGCTGAAAATGCCATGTACTCTTTGAGCTTTTATTCTGGCCATTCCCTCATTAGCCCTGCACGAGGGAATGGCAGGCTCCTGTGCTGGCCCTGCAGCCAGTGGCTGATGGGGCAGGTCAGAGGCAGGGTCCTGAGAGCAGGTGGGAGCTCTCTGATTATGGATGCTCAGGGGAATCCCATCTCTTTTTCCTGGACTTGCAACTCAAATCCGATTTCTTTTGGTCTCTGCAGTGGTGCAGGTCCCCGGTTGAGCTGCGAGGGGAGATACTGGCTTCCCACCCACTCCGCTCCTCCAGGGAGGGAGGACTGCTCTTCCCAGCGGCTCGGTGGGCAGCAGGAAGCACTTGAGGTGCTGGGGCTCCTGCCAAAATTCCAGAACTTCAGCCGAAACCCCGCCACACAGGTGTCAGCCCTTGCAAACCATCTCCCAGCCTCTGCCTGGTCCCCCGGCTCGTCCCCCCGTGGTGACTTCGGACTCGGGTCAGGTATGCGACCGCTTGCTGGTGCCGCGGCTGGTGGCCTGCTTGGTCATGTCCTGGTAGGAAGCAGACTTCAGGAACCTTGGGTAGGAGTCCTTCTCCATCAAAGTGCGGGTCTTGGCCTGGGCTTCATTGAAGCAAGCAGAGGTGGCACCCGAGAGGTTCTTGCGGGTGATCTCCCTGGTTTCGTGGTCAATATTGACCTGTAAGGAAGCAGCACCCACAAACATTAACTCGGCATTAACTCCCCTCCTATGGGGGGACAAAAACTGTTTTCTCCATCTTTGGATGAGGGTGAAGATTCTTGGAAGCCTTTATATCCCTTCATGGCTGGACTCAATGGCCTTAGAGGTCTGTTCCAACATTAATGATTCAGTGGTGATAGACCACACAGTATTAGAAATGAAAGCTCTCGTGAACAGGAGCACATCTTCCCACTGATCCGAGAGCACTTTAATAAAACCCACCAGAATATTTTATTCTTTTCCACCCTATTTGATGCTACAGGACAGAGACAGAAAATGCTCTCACCTCTCTGGGTGCCTCACTTTGGACAAACTCCTCAAAGATCCTGTTGGCTTTGGAGGCCAGCTTGGTTTTTGACCGAGTCTTTTTAAAGTCTTCACATGCCAGCCAGAAGTCGAGGTTCTCCTCACTGAACTCTGTCTTCAGGAAGGTGTGGAAAGCAGTCACCCCACCTGGGGAGGGGGGAGAAGAGTAGTTAATGGGGCAGAAGGTGGGAAGGAAGAGAAGGACCACCAGCAGACATGGCGCTGCCTGGCGAGCCATCACCCTGGGGACATCTGACATCCAGAGATTTCCTTTCGCTCCAGGCAAATTCCACCCTCTGAGACACTGCTAATTGGCCTCTAGACTCCAATAAAATCCTTTCCCACAGACAAGTAATCCTCTGATTTTATTTATCTGACCTTTCTGTAATGAGGCTTCAGAGTATTTTCTTTACAGTTTCGGAAAACTGCTAATTCTACCTAAGGAAATCCACTGACGCATCAGTGCGTCTGCAGGAACCAAGCAGCAATGGCTTTATTTTTATTTCTCAGATGAGATCTGGGGGGGATGAGCTGCTGAGGATGGGAGAGTAATTGCAGCAGGGATTTCAGAGCTGTGCTGGGAGAATGTATTAAGTTACAAAGCCAGAGATGCTCATTAGCCATCACAGCACATGAGGAAGGCTGAAGAAAAAATATGCTTAGCCTTAAACTGGTGCTGTGGAAGGACTTTCTCTTGCTGTGGATTAGCTTTTAAGGTAGACTGCTTCTGAATTAAAATTTGGCACTTTTGCTATTGTGTACCTGCTGTAAAGCCCTGTGTAAGGAGGGGATTACGTGTGGGACTAAAAAATATGTCCCTCTCCGAGTCTGGAGGTGCTTTCTGCACAGAGGAGAGGGAGACAGCATCTCGGAGGAGCCCTGTGCATCCCATATACACAACTAATAAATATCAGAGGGGGAAAAGGCTACAGTAACTCAGGAAAGCAGCTGAATTCCTTCTCCCGATGGAAAAGCCATCCACAGAGGCACACGACAGACAGGCAGAGGGCAGCAATGCAGTTTCCTGAGCAAACCTGTGGGGAGGTGGCTGTATCGCTGTGCCAAGGAGGGCATTCAGAGCAGACACTCTGCTTTCTCCTGAGTGTGGAGAAAGGGATGATATGGGAATGCCGTGACATTCCCTGACAGAGTGCTCCGCATGGCATGCCCATGACGATGCCCCTGTCCCGAGGCAGCAGCGAGGCATTGTGAGACAGCACTTGTGCCCCTCAAAAGCACTCAGCCAGAAGGAAAAGGTAAAGCTTCACAAATCAGGGAATGAGCCCCATGCATCAGCTCTGTCTGGGCAAGAAAGGGACTTAAACCATCTCATTTGAGGAGGAGACGAGACTTCCTCATACACTCACTTCAGGCATATACAGCTCACTAGGAGTATATTTGTCCTGCATGCTCTCACCAACAGAAGAAAACAAGGTGCTACTCACTTTTGCTCTTCAGGAGCTGGTCAAAGGACTCCCTCCATTCCAGTACCTCTCGTGAGGAGTCTCTGGAAAAGACAAAAGGACGTGAGGCTCTCTGTCCTGCGGTGAAGGATGGGAGCATCATCCTTGGTGTGGCTCCATTAATGGGAGACAGTGCAGGAGGGGAGGCAGCAACACTCGGCAGGAAACCAAAGTGAGAGTCCAATATCCATTACCTGTGGGTTCTCTTTCCTTTCTCCCTTTCTTTTACCTTCCCCGATGGCTCACCAGACCTCAGCTCCATAGTGCTGGTCGGGAGATTCTCTAGAGAATGCTCAGAAGAGCCTTCTTCTGCCAGTACAAGCCTAGCAGAGCCTCTTCTGCAAGAAGACCCCAGTCCTCAACAGCAATAATTAGTACTTTGTTTTTAATGCTGCCTGCATTCCCCAGGGATCCCAGACACTGATCTGAGAGACCAGGAACTGCGGGAGCCCTATGGGTTTCTTGCCTATTGGTAAGGCCCTGCTCTGTGTGCCTAATGCCAGAGCATCGGTTCCCCCATCTGATTTTATAACCGGTGGAGCTGGGAAGTGATCCGCCTTCCCGGCCTGCCTGGGTGGGACTATGGGGAGGGGGAGCTGCACTCTGTGCTCTCTGCTGCGCAGATGGGCAGGAACATCCCTCGGGACAGCCTGGTCCACGGGGAGGTTTCCCAGGCTGAACCCGGGACGTGGCACTGCTTGGCTTACCTCCGTCTGGAGCCCAGCTGCAGCTTGCTGGAGGTCCCGATCCCGTGTCCCAGCTCTGGTTTATGAAGCAGGATCCCTAAGCGGGTCTTCAGATCCTTGGCTCTGGAAGGGGGGAAGGGAAGAGATGGGATTGCTGAACCGTCGAACTGCTGCCGCCATTCCCTCACCTCACAGGGGCTGCACCCCACATCCTCGGGGGGACAGCCCTTGCTCCCCAGCCTCAGCCACTTCTTTGCTTTCTGAAGGATGAAATAAATGCTCCCCATTCGCTTTTTCTGCTCCCTGGCAACCATGCTCAGCAACACATTAAGCCTGCGGGACTGTTTTCTCCCGCTCGCTTCCCAGGTAGAGCCACCTGAAATATAAAGCACGACGAGCTTTTTCCTCTGGGGCTAGTAGCAGAGCAGCTGCTAAATGCCCAGCTGGAGCCCTTACAACACTCCCTCCCCTGGTTCCCCAGAGCTAACCCGGCTCCTTTTCCCATCTCGCTCTCCCGGCAGCACTACAATGCTCCCAAACCACTGGAAAAACACAGCTATTGCTTTCTACTCGGCAGAGCAGGAGCATCTCCCTGCTGCTAGGCTGCTGCTCCCCTGCTTTCTTTTTGGGGTGCCCCTGAGTCACCAGGAGCCTGTCACCACGCCATGGAGAGGGCTGTGCTCCCCAGTGGCATCATCCACCTACCCCATGCCTTCGAGAGCCAGCGAGCCCAGCGGCAGCGCGATGCTCCTACGCCAGAGGCTGGGATGCTACTGCCTGTCACCGCGGCTCTGCGGCGAGGGCACGGAGGCACCTCCCTACCGGGAAATCTCTGCGGCAACACGGCAGGAGAATCAGCTCCTCTCCTCAGGGTCCCCCCTCGAGACACCGTATGGCCCCGCTGCTATTTGTGTGCAGCAGCTCGTTCAGGCGTCCCAAGGTGCCCATACAAAAATAAGTGTTTAAATGTCAAGCCGGCAGCGTGGGGCTTTGTAGCCGTGTTTGGCAGGAGGAGCAACATGTCACTTAGCAGTTCAACTGTGTTGACAAAAATACTCCTGCTGCTGTCAACTTGAAGCAAGCTCTGCGGAGATGGAGCCGGAGAAACCCTGGTGTGTTTGTACACCCGGACACGCGCCGGGCAGCCCTGTCCAGCCTCCTCTCCCTCCACGTGTTTTACCTCTGTGTTCCCCTCCAGGGGAGCAGAACGGGTACAGCCAAAACAAATCACTTCACCGTGTTTCCATGCGGTCTGCACCCCAGTTTTTACCGAAACATCACGGCCACAGCAGCAGAGACTGGTCCAGGTGCATCTTTTCCAGCTAACCCTCTGCATCCCAGAACTGCGGCGTGAAGAAGCCCCTTACCTTTCCAGGCAAGTGATGGGGAATGTGGCCAACCCCCGGCACATGCTGAGAGCTGGGCACTCAGGCATCCAGCAACTCATCAGGTCCTTACGGCGATGGTAGGGGTGTGCAACAGGCGGCTGCAGCACCACCTGCGCCCGCGGTCGTGTGCTGTCGGCTGGAAAAGCGGCGAGGAGCTGTGCTTTATATCGGGTGGGAGGCGGGAGAGCTGGGAGGGGGACCCAGCATCGCTCCAGTCTCCAGCCAACCAAAAGCTGCTCTGGCAGCGCCCGTGAAGATAACAGCTTAGGTAAATTAGTGTGTGCTGTTAAGAGAGGGGGGTGTGGGAGGCCCAGGCTTGTCCTTGAGCATCACAGTCATAGCTGCTTCCTCGATAACAGGAAAAAACAGGCGCGTTTCCACCGACGTGTGGAGCCTGCTGAGTAACCGCCGGCGGGTGGGAACGTGGATGTAGAGAGCAAGAGGGACAGGACAGACGCCGTAGTGCACGGCAACTCGTCAGCTCCCTCCTGCTGCCCGAGGACTTCCAATCCTCCCGGCACTTTCGTGGCAGCATCGCAGCAGCAAGTTTTTCCCAAGTGCTTCGAGCAGGGGATGCCGATCCCCAGCGGAGTCGGGCTGTTTTGCAGCATCCCAGGGGCAGAAGGGTTTGCACTTTCCGGGGCAATGCAACATAGATAGAGCAGAAGGGTGTAATGTTTCCACTTCCCCCTTAATTGCACTGCCAGTTCACGGCTGGAATAGATAAAGACCAAGGTCTGGCCCCATGTGCTGCCTGAAGCTGCACTTCTTCGTCAGAAATTCTCTGCTGGGTGTGTGGTGGGAGAAGGGAAGGGGATGCACATCAAAGAAAGTCTGAGCAAACCCTGGGAAAATGTCTGATAAGGTGGATCCTGACAAAACCTGAAGATGGAAAGGAAACTGAAAGCAGGAGAGAGACTGGAAATTGGACGGGAAGGACTGAACCAGCAAAACAGAAAGATGAAAACAAAGGGTTAAACCATTGTAAGACACTACACACCAGCAAACCCCAAGGTCTGGTGCTACAAGCAGAGAGGTCCACGACAACCAACAGGTCCCCCGTACCAAGATCAGGCTCATGCAGGATCCCTGAAATTCCCTGGCTCAGTTGATCTGGAAGGGAGCTCACCATGGTGTGGGAAGTGAACTTTAACACCTCTGCTCAGGGCTGTCCCAGGGCAGCAGCAAGAGCTGCCACTTCTCATTCTCTCCTTTCCTCCCCAAATGGTTCCTGCATGGATCTGCATTCCCAGATCCATGGCCAGCACAGACATTTTTCTAGAGCTCAGACTGTCTCCTACCCCTGCTGCCTGCATTCATCATGCACAGTGCATTGCCAGAGCATCTTTCCCATGGGAGATGAGCTGTGCCGGGAGAGTGGCAGCACAAAGCCATCTTGGGCCTGGGAGAAAGGCTCTTCTCAAGCTGCCTTTGGGAAGCCAGAGCATGAGGATATCAGTATGGAAGACTTTCAGAGGATCACTAGGCACCTCAGCTCCCTTAAACTGTAAAGGCGAGTCCTGTCTTTCTGCTACCACTTAGGAAAAAAACCACAGAATTATTTTGCCCATGGCCAGCCATGAAAGATGCATTAGGACTAATGACTGAACACATATTTTTAGCTCCTGTCTTGTCTGTAAAGCAAGAGCAGCCTCCTTCCCAATAGCTCTGGGTTTTCTTTCCCCTTGAATAATCTAGATTAAGCCTTTTTGGTTAGCTATAGATAAATGATTGAAGCTACACAAAGCTCTTATTCATGTCTTCTCTGTGCCTTAAAACCATGATTAGCACTGTGATCCTTGCTGTGGATTCAAGGAAAGAAGGGGAAGAGGAAGGGTAAGAGGGCTGTAAGGTTGCCTTTGCCTGTATAGACACTAAGAAGGTCTGTGGATGGACAGTGTGGACATCACTTGATTTACCACGTTTTGAAAGTGCTTGGCCACATCAGCCTGGTGCTCCACCCTAGTTCACCACCATGCTGGGAACACTGGAGTTGCAGTGGCAGTGCCATACTCACATAGGTACAGGCTCCTGGTACCCAAAGAGACAGGTGCTTCACAGAATCACAGAATGATTGGGTTGGAAAGGACCTCTGGAGATCATCCAGTCCAACCCCCTGCTAAAGCTGGTGGACACTCACCTTCCAGCTGCAGCAGGTGACCAATAGCCATGGGTTTAAGTTGGCAATGTCCCTTCTCCTTCATCACCTGCATCTCCATCTCCTCCCTGTTTTTGCACACAGATGCAGTGCTCAGCCATGCCCTGATGTTTTTCTGTCTCATCATTTTGGGGCGTGCCATGCCTGGTGTTAAGCAGGACTTCATCTCTGTTCTTTTCCCCTTTGAGATTGCAGCCCATTCTTCCACCTGCGGGTCTGCACGGCCACAGGATGCTCTGTTAACTCTCCCTGGTTTTTGAGGCATCCTGCATGCAGGTTATGCCAGAGGAAAACCTCTAGGAGCTTGGACGTGTTACTGGCAGACAGGACAGATGATTTCTGGAAGCTACTCTGTGGTCCCCGGGACAGCCACTGTGCTGGGAGTCACATGCTGCTTGAAGCAGCCAGGGAAATGTAACTATGGCAAAAACACAGCCAGGGTGGCAGTAACAGCAATGGGAGAGGAGCATGGAGGATGTAAACCAGAGAGGAGAAAGTCTGCACATCTCTGCCTTGAGATTACACCCTGCCAAAACCCCGTTTGGCCTCACTCTGTGTGTTCCCACTGCTTTTTCCAGTAAACTGCCTTGGACAAGTGTGTGTGTGGTTTTACCTTGTTCCTTGTAGCCGTTCTTGAAGTTCTTGGCTTAGGTGAGGCAAAGCTGGTGGCAAGGCAGAGGGGAGCAACCACTGTGGTGGGAGCTTGGTCCCTGCAAGGTCCCATGGGAGAAAGAAAGCCCCGTAAAACCTCAGTGGGAGGGAAAGTCAATCAAAAGCTGTCTCTTCTTGGGCACCACAGTGGCTCAGCCAGAAGATTTACAAAGCCATAGGAAATGCCATGCTCACAATGGGGTCCCACGCTGGGGTGTTTGAACCAGAGCATTGTTCTGGGACGTGGTGCAGTGACTGCATAGGTCTGAATCCAGGCACAGGAATGGGATTGGGCTGTTCCAGCAGTGCTAGGACAGACCCTCCACCTGCTCGGCCAAAGCCACCAGCCAACTGCACAAACCTGGCACCTCTGCTTCCCCTGGAGCAGCTTTTTTGCCTTCCCCCTTCAGTGGGGTGGGAGATGTTATTCAAGGACAGGCAGCTCACCAGTGTAGGATGTGTTAGGTGAGATACTTTATATTGCAGAGCTCTTCAGCAGGGTTATGCAATAGCCTCTTAGCCCAGCGATGTATGTGTACTCAGATGTCTTTATGCCACTCTGTATCTAATTTAATTACGTCCTTCCTGTCTCATTTAGCTTAGCAGCCTCCCGCGGCTCCAGCTCAGTTGCCTGTATTATCAGTCCTTGTTTTGGAACACAAAAAACTCATCTATGTTGCAATGCCTGGGGCCAAGCTGCCTTCCCATAACTGTTCCACAGCCTTGCTAGCATGAAACCCACATCCCATCCATGAGGACCAGGTCTCTCAGGGTTTACTTCCACTAGGGAGATCCTGGAAAACCAGGCAGGGTGCTCTGGTGCATGCTGGGGTTGGAAGATGGCTGGATGGTAAAGGCACCTGTGACGAGAGAGCTGCAACCACATCCGCCCTTTGCCAGTGCCAGTGTATGCAGGGTACAGTTCCCAGCTTCCCCATCACCAGCAAAACACACCTCTCAGCCCCAGGTATTGCTGCTGGTGTTTCTGGTTTAGTGTCTGCAAAATTCCAGCAACCTTGAGAAACAGGAAAATAAAATTTTCAGCCTAAAAACTACAAAATTATATATATATATATTTATAAAAATAAAAAGGAAACAAGGAGAAACTGGTGTGCAAGGGTAGTCTGCACCCTGTCATGTCCCTCTCTGCACAGCCAAGCTCTGAGGAGAGGTTCTGGTACCACGTATTTTTGTATTTTTATATTGAGTGGAATAAGAAGGGGAGGATACAGAAATGGATGGGAAGGGAAGGCTGGGAGGAGGAGCAGAGGAAGAACCAGGGTAAGCGATGCTGCTGAGGCCTTGCTGCATCACAGAAGGTGAGCCAAGCAGGCTGACACCCAATTTCTCCTAAACTGATGAGGAACCACAGATGTGGTATGGGGAATGGTAAAACATGAAGACAGCACCTCACACTCCCAGCATCCCTTCCAGAATCCTCCTGGGCCTGCATGAAGTTGGAGAGATGATGAATGCAAAGAGAAATGTGAGGCTTAAAGGCCCTGCACTTGTTGCACAGCCCCTTTTCCCACCTGCAAGCTGTTGTAAAGCTCTGGATGCATTTAAGGAGAGATGTAGGCAAAGGAGATGGGGAGCAGGGTGCTCCCATGATGGAGATTGCTGCTGTGCAGGCAGGAGCACAGCATTGCTCAGAAACTGGTGGTGGGGACATGGTATAGTGGTGGCTTGGCAGTGCTGGGTTGACAGATTCCGTGAGCTTAGAGGTCTTTTCCAACCTAAACAATTCTATAATGGTGCCGAGGAGGAGTGGGGACAAGCTGCCAAGGCTGAGACAGCAGCAGGTTGTTTGCAAGGGGTCCCCAAGGAGCCACATTGCAACTGGATCTTGGCCATGGGCACATCTTATGAGACAGGGACAGTCAGGGGCTGCTGTGGGACTTTACATCCCTGTAGCTGTAGCCAAGCCTGGCTCCATCCATGCCTTCCCCATCACAGGACAGGCAGCTTCCTGTGAAGGCAGCACCACTGGTCCCTGTGCATCCCTCACCTCTCAGCATCCCTCATCCCAACCCATGGGGCATTTAGTTGGTTCCCAACATATGCACACGCTGTGTTCACATGCAGCACATGAGAGGAAATAGCTGCTCTGGAAATTTGTAGCAGTGCGGAAAGAGATTATTGAAATAAAAAAAAAATTAGCATTACAAATGAGGTTTTCAAGGGGCAGCTGTTATCCACTCTGCTCACGTGCTTGCTTTGCACAGCTGCACAGGGAGAGGTAGCTGACAGCAGGTACTTTTAATCTTCTCTTTCCGTTCCTGGCACCTGCTTTTTAAAGCCACTGAACAGCCAGAAAAAAAGCTAAGGATGATGGCTAAATATATCCTAACTAAGAGGAGAGACAGAGCAGCACTAATGGCAGATCCTTCCTTGGATGCATTCAGATTGGTTTGGCTCAGAGACAGGCTTAGAGGGAAGAAGCAGCAGATGAAAAGGAAAAACACTAAAAGAAGGGATTTAGGGAAAAACAAAGGTGGATAGAAAAAATCCTAAGGGACTGATAAATTCCACTTTCCAAAGAAAAACAAGCTCATTTAATTTTTGTATTTAAATGCAACCCTCTGCAGGCCATGGAGCAAACACTCACCTTTTGCAGGCAGGGGTGGGTTGTACACTAGGCAAGGAATGTTCTCAGTGCACCCAGGGCCATCTGGGATCCAAGTCGCTGCTCTTCTTTGCTGTCCAGACCTGCTCAGGAGATGCTCTGCTTGGCCTCAGCCCCTCCTCACTGAAGGTTTCAGCAGCAGATCTCTCACAATACAATTCTCTACTAACACCCAACATCCCTCCAGCTACCCTGCCCCTGCTATTACTTCCCCTTCCCCCTTTATTAGCAGGATTGCCTTCACCTGCTGCCTGACCCTTTCCCATCAAGTCCACACTCCTTCAGATTCCCTAAACTGTCCCACGACTGACTGGCTGGTGACTCCCAGCCTATTCCTGCTCATTTCTCCCCAGTTTATCCCATAAAGATAAATCAAGCTGAGGCCTGGGTATGAGCTGCTTGCTGGAGCACGGGACTGCTTTTTATGGACTGGAGAAAGCTCTTCATTCATTGTTTGTCCTTTGTGACCTGATCATGCTTGATCCACCTGCAGCATTCCTTTTTCTGGGACACCTTGCTTGTGCAACCCCCACTGCTGATCCTGGTGCAGGGAGCAGACTAGGCACTTGTTTTTATGGCTGGTAAAGAGGGGGTGTGACAGAAAAGGTGACAGAGAGGCAGGTGGAAGCTGTGCTGCCACAGAGCAGCTGATGCCCCAACTCTGCCACTTTTGCCATGGCCACTTCTGTGTCTGTGGGTTTAATGGGCTGATAGAGAGCATTTGCTCTGGAGCCATCTGCTCTTCTCCCTGCCTGAAGGCAGGATGTGCATTGGAGGTGGTCGGGCTTTCCTGACCAGCTGCCTCTGCAGTCCTGCATCCCCCTGCCGTGGTGCCAGCAGGGAAAGAGCCCCTCCTCTTCAGGAAGGTCCTGCAGATTTGGTTTGGGGTGGGCAATCCATCACAGGCAGCAGTGGGGTGTACTCAGACAAGGACAGCAATGCACTGGTGGAAAGCTCTCCAGATTTCCCTTCCTTGTAGTCTCCCGGGTCCTACTGACACATTTCTGACTCATGTCCCCAAACTGTAGCTCCAGGGAGCCTGGTTCTAATTGCTTCCATAGAGCAGACTGACTGGTTAGAGTTAACACATCCCCACTTTGGTGCCCATATAGACTGTCTGCACCAGTGAAACCAGGGTCTGAGAAGGCACCAGCTTCTCCCATCCTCTCCCTCCTCAGCAATTCTGCTAGGAGACACCCCTCCCTCCCAGAGCTCACAGTTCCCACTTTCCACACTGGAAAACGTGCTTGACTCGCACCTTTTCAGACACTCAGGCAGAGAACAAATAGTCTCAGGCTGTTTATTATGTCCTCATGGTCTCTATACAGTACAGGTGAGTAACACTTTACAATGTGGTGACACGAGGAGCTTCTCCAGCCTCACAGGGAAGGTGAGCCTAGTGAACAAGCAGCTAATGCAGAGAGAAGGTCAGAAGGAACCCGAGCCCATGCCTTTCCCTGGGTGAGAAGGGATCAGACTGAACAGCCTGCATGGCCTGCCCAAGCAGCTCCTGCTGTTACCTACCCACACCAGCAGCACCCAGACACTGTGGAGGCAGCTACAGCATCAGGATCTCATTAAAATAAGAATGTGGCATAGGGAGGCTCTTTTGAGCTGGTCTTTCTACCTGGTGGCTCACTTCTGAGTTCACTCCATACGGATATTTAGGGAAAAATTCTCTAGACATTAGGAAAAAATTCTTCACAGAAAGAGTGATTGGACATTGGAATGGGCTGCCCAGGGTGATGGTGGAGTCACCGTCCCTGAAAGTGTTTAAAAAAAGACTGGATGTGGCACTTAGTGCCGTAGTCTAGTTGTTGAGGTGGTGTTAGGTCATAGGCTGGACTTGATGATCTCAAAGGTCTTTTCCAACCTAGTTAATTCTGTGATTTTGTGAGTAGTGCTATCCTCAATCTCTTCTGAGCCACCCATATGTATGTTTCTACAGGAACAAGACATCTTTGTTATCTAAAACAGTCTTGTTTGATGCTTGGGTTTGTAATCACGTCCTCAAGGCCCCTTCCTGCTGGTGGGACACTGCCATCCCACCAAAGATGGAGGTGCCACAGAGCTTAAACACAAATCTGAACTCTATGTGTCTGATTTGGGTTGCTTGTAGAGGAGTGATGGGAGAGGTTATAAGAGGAGGAGATCTCCAATCATGGGTTTTAAGGAATGGGAATCTACCCCAGGGTGTACTTGTACCCTGCTCTCTTCATTGCCAGTAATCCCACAGAGGTCTGCATGAGTAAACACAAGAGAAGGTGCCTCCTTCCCCTCATTGCTTTTTAGCTGGTGGCTGCAGGCACTGATAGAGCAACATGAAGACATTTCTCTTGGGATAACGCTGTTATCTACACTGTAAATGCAAAGCCGAGCAGCTCCTCATCCATCATGTTTTAGATCCAGCCTGGGGCACGCAGCACATGGTGCAAACTGGGAGTTGAGGGGCTACTTGAGAAAAACAATTCACACCACAGCTGGTCTCCGTAGCTCCCTGGTACAACAGGTCCCTCCAGAAGCAGGGAATGCCTTTTTTTCTGCACCTTTCTGCCAGAAATGTTGGGAGTTTTGGTAAAAAGCTCATTCCCTTCTGCCACCTCCCTCCCATGCCTTCAGTTCCCTGTACTCCCATTGAGTTTACTGCAGTCTCAAATTGGAGATATATCCCTCCAATAAAACCAAGAGGAGGCACAGAGCAGAACGACTGGTTTTACCAAGCAAATACAGCACACACACGTTTATTGACACTATTTTTGTATACCAGAAAGCCAAGGGGAAGCCCAGCTGTGATCCTGCCAGTGCAGCCACTGCCTCCAAGCAGTACAGCTGCCCTCTCCACTGGCCAGCCCCTGCCACAAGCACAGCACGTGGAGTGTGGATGGAAGAAGGAGGAAGACAAAATACTGAGGACAAGACGAGCCTCTGCAAAGCCCAGGGGGTGTGTGGTAGAGAAAAGCATTCTGTTCTAGTGGCAAAATTACTTTAATTCCAGTTCTGGGATATAATGCTACGATGCTGGCGAGAACACAGCACCAAGGAAAGAGATGACTGCAGCAGCCTCAGGAGTGAAAGATAATGGAGAAATTGTGTGAAATGTTTTGTTCTTATATAATGGGCAAGGAATAGCTACTAGGAGCTTTAGAGGGACAGTAGGAGGTGTGTAGGAGGGAGATAGCATGACCAGAGACAATTGTCTGAGGAAGGAAAAGGCAAAGAGAGGCAGGATAGATGGGGATGGAGAGTAGGCAAACAGGAGGGTGTGGGAGAAGGTTATGGGAGACCCAGGCTCAAATAGAAGGGTACAAACAGTGCTGGTGGAGAGGAAGATGCTTGGAGAGCTTCAGGGAGGAAAACACAAGGAGGGAAGATCACCAGGACAGGACAGAGAAGGGAAGAGGGGTTTGGAGGGAGAAAAAAGAGGACCTTGGGGAGGGGAAAGCTTGCACTGGCGGGTGAGAGGCACTCCAGGACTGGCATGAGGTATGCATTGCTATTGCTCTGAATGCTGTAAACATTTTGGTTTTGTGTCTATCAGTGAACATTCAGTTCAGTTTGATACATGTGCTCTTATGGGTAACTGGAAGCCTGGCAGAGTTTTAAATCTCTTACTACTAGTCAAACTGACACACGAGGCAAACACAACACTGGCTAAAAATCTCATTTTATGTCACTTGTGCCTAATTCTCGTATTTTAACATGCACATCTATGTCTACTAGAGCTTCTCTAGTAGAGGACACTAAATAGGATACACATGAAGTCACATGCACTCTCACCCACCCACACCTGCAGACACACACGCCAATTTCCTTCTCCTGCTTAGACCAGTGAGACTTTGCCCTTCACACTTCCCCAGAGTGAGGACAAGGACTCCTCTGTACATTAACGAGCCCTCTAAAAGTGATGGAAATCATCCCAAGCCTGGCTGATGGACCAAACCAGGAGAAACTCAGAGCAGATTGGAGTTCTGCATCTGCGTCCTGGAGTTAACACCACCTGAAGCTTATAGAAGAGGGAAAGGAAATTTGTGAAATCTTCTCTTTTGCTGTCAAAGAACTGAGATCTAACTGGATACGTGCCAGCAAACAGAATAAAAAGAGCTGAGTGAAACAATTTTTTCCCCCTCTCTTCATGTGATGGCACACTCTGACATTACTAGAAACAGGAGTAAAATTTTGGAGGTGTGTGCTTGTGGAGAGAGGAAATAGGGTTTGCAAGTTATGAATATCCCTTTTGCATCAGGAACAGATGAATCAAAGATAGGATATTTGTCCTTGATAGGGATTAGTCATCACTCAGTGCTTTCCAAAGTTTTGGCTCAGTCATTCAGTTATTTCCTTGATCAGCCCCTGGTTTAAGGGGAAGAGCTATAAGCTGTCTATTTTAACTCACTTCAGACTGACATTTGGCATAAAAAAAGCAGCTGGTGCCAATTTCTTGTTTAAGAAAAATATAATTTTACTTTACATAACTCGTCTGCTTTCCTTAAAGAGAGACAAACTGTAAGAGCAGCAACAAAAATAACTGCGAAAGACTCATATGCCTCAGACAATACTTTTGCTCCGCTCTGTGCTCTAGGATGATGTTTCCCGTGGAGGATGTTATCTGGCACAACTTTAATTGGCAAAACACTTCTCCTACATCAGCCAGTGCGATTACAGCTCCTGTCACCACTGCAGCAGTGGCATCTCAAAGCAATTCCCCAGGCTGAGGGAGGAGAGCAGGGAGCTTGGATTTACAGGGTGTTGATTACTTTGAAGTTTTTCCGTGAGTCCTGATGTGAAGTGAAAGGACAACAGCACTATTGCTGGGGAAGCCTGTGGAGAGGTGTTACCTCCTGGAATCACACTCTGAACAGGACCAGCCTTTGTAGTCATCAGGGAAGCCTGGGGATTGTCCTTACTCCCATTCCTCAACACAATCGTCTTGTTTCCGCCGTGTCCTCCTCGCCAGGCTGTGTCTGTGACCCTCCCTGCTGCAGAGCCTTGTCTGGGGTGCATCAGCTGGCACTAGAGGTCAGCACCATCCAAGCCCACTCAGGAGGTCTGTCGGAGGGGGCTTGGAGAGAAGTAAACATGGCCTTCTGCCTTCTGTTTAAAAGCTATGACTGCATAAGCCTCCTGCTGCTGGCTCTCGCATCCTGGGCAGCACTGGGGTGCTTTTTGCATGTGAAGGCAAGAGGAGGCTGAATGTGAGGAAGGCAGGGCCAGACAAGGTGGCCTCTCTTCACCCTTTGCAACACTTGTCTGATGCCACAGTGTTGGGAAGCTGAGCTGCCATTTGGCAGTGGTGGGATCACCAGTTGCAGTGACACTGGGTACAACTGGGACCACAGGCTACCTCAAGGGGAATTATTTAAGCCAAAGCAGCCTTTGCCCCTGGGAAATCCCAGTCCATCTTGTGTTACAGACGTGTATTAGTGTTTCTTGGAAAGGAGAGTTCTTCCAGCCTCTCCTCACAGTCAGTGAGGGAAGCTTTGCATCCTCCCTTGCAGGTCAAGCACTGAGATTGTTTCACTGCAATGTGGGGTGGTTTGCCCTCCTCCTTCTCTATCCCCTGTAGCAGGAAAGGTTTGTAAAGGTGATGTGACTCTGCTCAACTTCCTATAGCCCAAATACGCCACATCACATCTCTCACCACACACCAGCCCCTGCTCCTCAGGTGTCCTTGCAGGGGCAGAGGACAGCAAGGAACACTGGCTCAGGATGCCAGAGCACGCTGCCAGTCCTCGGGAAATGTTAACTGGAGATAATATTTGCCTACCAAAGACCTGGAGAATTCTGTTGCTGACCAATCAGGTACTGAAAAGCAGGTTTCCCTGCTGAATGCAAGTTTTGCATTTGCACATATTTAGACTTCAGCGTTTCAGATACCATGGGAATACACCTCCAGAATACACCAAACATGCTTACCATCTCTATCTTGCTCCTAAACCTATTTGTTCTAATGACCTCTACAGCATCCTTACAAAAAGCCTCAAAAAACTGTCTCCTACCTAGTTCATGAACAGTAATTTTTCATATCCAAGCAGGCTTCTTGTATCTTGTTCAAAACACATCATGCTTAGCTTTAGAATTCACTCTACCTAGTTTACACCAAATTACACTAAATCTTCATCAGCAGCTTTCTGATGTACCAAATCTACCCACCGCCCTCAGACAGAGCAGAGGTTTGCAGCCTCTGCTGTGTCAATGACTGAGAGAAGGAAAAGATCTACGGGTTCACTTTCCAGGCCTTCATAAAACTAAGAAAATAGACCTCTGATCTCTAGGCTCAAATCCACAGACAGGCTGTCTGCTTCTCCAACTAGAAAATATTGCAAGAATCTGACAAGCTGGAACAGCAATGCCATGGAAATGGGGCCATCAGATGGTAGGAATTATTGCACAGCACAGAGGAGGTGCTACACCACTGACATCTGCACAGAGCCTTCTCCTGCAGTGGCTGTCCAGGCTGTGAGAGTAGGACCAAAGAAAACCTCACACTGCACACCCAGGCACCCGTCCTGCTCACTCCATGCTTCCCCGTGTCCTGTTTGCAGCAAGCACCATGCAGCAGGGTCTGTGTCTTTAGTAGTTCTTTACATGGCATTGAATCCACAGTGGATAATTGATAGGTAGCAACAGTCAATAATCAGTGAATAAAAAAAATATAATTGTGATTTTTCATGTTGCCATGCACTGATCAGGTACTACATGAAAAATGTCATCTGCCGTAGCAGACAGGTCTTGTGCTTTTCTTACATCTCAGCAAGGGGCAGAGGGGACATTCCTTCTCTTGGCTCTCTCCCTACAGCCAACAGGTCATTCCTGAGAAGCCACCCAGCTTGTTAATGTTTGTGACAGCCAGGAGCCTCTTCGTGTTAGGTTTTGGTGCAGTGCCTGAACAACGACTGGGGTCCTGAGGCTGGACTACAGTACAAATAAATAATATTAATGAAAAACAATCATTCGCACTACAAGACTTGCCTACTCAGGTCTAGCAAGAGCTTTGGGGATTACCTTTGTCATGAGTAAAACTCAACTCCTTGACAGTCTTATGGAAAACAATTCTTAGTCTCCATCCCTGAAAGATAAGGGGCTGTGACAGGGTAGCAGCTGGTGTCATAAGGTGTGCAACCAAAATGGAAAGGTGAGCTGAGTTTGCAGATGGTTTCTGCTCTGAGAAGCAGCATGAATCATGTGCCTTCTCCTCCTCTCTCCCTCTCCTCGGTCTCTGGCTCCAGACCCCAACAGACAGTGTGGGAGATGCTGCTTTGGGCTGGACGTGGTTTCACAAGAGTCAGAACTGCCCTTAGGGCCATTCCAAGCACAGGGGAGAGGTGAGAGCCAGGGAGATGTCTGGAATGATGGAAAGGTGCCGTGGCATTATTTACACACAAACCAACTCGGTAATTTTGAAGGAAACCTGTCTTCCCAACAGATGACCCCGTGACTAGAGAGGACTGTGGGTTTGTGCTAGAGAGAGGCAACAACTGCAAGGTGCTACTGCTAACCAAAAAAAAAGCACAGAAAGTGAAAGAGTCTTAATATCACGCCTGAATCACGCTCTGGAAGCCTCCTCTTCCCCTTCTCCCTCTTTTCTCATTCCCACTGCTTTTAACACCAAGAAAGTTTCACATTTAGACATGGGTTTTGGCTGTTGTGGGAAGCACATGGTTTCTGAGGGCCCCATCGCTGCTCTAGCTGAGCCTCCTCTGGGTTTGAGACAGCAGGTCTGTGTAAATTTTGGATCTCAGGAACCTGGGATACGAGTCTTTCTCCATCAGGCTGTGCACCTTCCCCTGAGCTTGGTCAAAGCAAGAGAGGGAGGGCTCCTGCACATTTCTTCTCGTCAGCTCCCGTGTCTGGAAGTCTATGTTCACCTGGGAAAAGCAGCAGAAGAGAGTTTGGTACTAAGTGACCA
The DNA here is from genome assembly GCA_013390005.1 of Calyptomena viridis. Classification (NCBI taxonomy): domain Eukaryota; kingdom Metazoa; phylum Chordata; class Aves; order Passeriformes; family Eurylaimidae; genus Calyptomena; species Calyptomena viridis. The sequence continues at coordinate 283,096 of WEIV01028251.1, read as the reverse complement.
GTTTGCCTCTGTCAAATGGCACATTCCCTCTTGGCCATGGCTGTAAAACAGCAGCAGAACCAAGGTCCTGCCTTCATCCATGTGTAAACAGCCCCCACAACTTTGTGGAGTTTAGTCATCCAGTGGTATGAATCTTGCCCCAAGCCTGGAAAAGTTGAACTGGATTTATAGTGATCTGGGCACTTCTGAAGTCAAATTACTTTTACTCAGACTCTTATGCAGCACATCATCTAAAACTGCTGACTCAGCCTAATCTCTCTCCTGTCAACCATGATTTCTCTATTCCCTTTATTCTTCACTACATGCCCAATGTACGGCTGAATGAACTTTTAACTGGGGTTAACTATTAGTACATTCTTATTAAATGTTTTTAAACTGTGCAATCTAGAATAAATTGTTTGATTTTTCCCATAACAGCTTAGTGTTACAATATCTTGAGCAGAGGCTTGAAAAAATAAACCACCCTAATGTTATGACTGCAGTTTGTTTGTAAAGCAAATGAATGGAGTTTTTCTGTTTTCTTTCTCCAGCACAGCAATCAGCATTTGTTGGGGTTATTGTTTGGAAAAAAAAAAGGGATGAAAAGATGTTATTTGTTGTTATTAACCCAGTGTTCAAACTTAAAGGAGCCTAGAAAGTAAAGCTGTCTGCCTTAACGTGGATGACAGCTATATAGGTTAGCTTCAGGGTCATTTCACATTCTAACATTCCAAAACTGTAACAGTGTTAAAGAAATTTCACTACAGGACCAAATTTTAGGAGAGACCCCATCCCACCTGCATTCACTTTTCTAATTCAAATTCAGCCCTCCAGCCCTTAAAATCACATCCAGCTTCATGAATAACATCAGGAAGATGCTCATGGAGAGCAGTGGGCATTAAAGCATGCCCCAAGACACCCACACACTTTGGTGTAAATCTCGATCCTTCTTAGTGGCCTTGTAATAGCCTTACTGGCTCAAAGATGGAGTAAAACAACCCCTTTTAGGGGGCTCCCCTTGCAGGCAGCTGTTTCGTGACAAGCACACGTGCAATCGAGCAGGAGGGACCACCGTGGGAGGGCAGGTGCACTAAAGCCCTCCTGGTTGTGTTGTGAATACAGTAACACAACCCAGCATCACGACACAGGATCTGACAGCTGCATCAGCCTGTCAGCACTTGAAAGAGGACTTAGCAATTCCAGGCCCTGCGTTGTGACTGCACTTTTTGTTCAGCTCGGAGTTATTGTTCGCATCTTTTAGGAGGTCTAATTGAGTTGGGACTTAGTCAGCAGATAAACACTCCTCCCTGGAGAGTCAACATGTTAGTCATTCGTGGGATTATCCTATGCAAAATATCCTGGGAGGAATGACCCCAATAGCCTGCTTGAGGATTGATAGTAAATGAGAGAAGCAAGGTGAAGTGTTTCTAGGAAGCTCTCAGAGGTTAGGAAATGTAGGTTGAGGTTGCCAGTGAACTCACTGGCTGTGACTAATTTAGTACCGTCAAAGTAGTTGCCCTCAGTGGGGATGAGTCACTATGAGCAGAGGCAGCTGTAACAGGCAGGATGGCATTCCCACCCTCCTTATCCACTCCTCACCATCACCTCTTGGAAGGAGGGAGGGGCTCCTTCCCCACAGGTCTCAGTTTGGGGAGATGCTCCCTGTGGCGCAGGGATGTGGTGCCAGCCCGGGGTGCTGCAATACCCACCTCTCGAGGAGCCTGCACATCGATGAACTCCTCGAAGATCCGCTGGGCCTTGGAGGCCAGCTTGGCTGCCGAGCGGGTCTTCTTGAAGTCCTCACAGGCGAGCCAGAACTCCAGGTTTTCCTCACTGAACTCTGTCTTCAGGAAAGCACGGAAAGCAGCCAGTCCGTCTGCAAGAGAGATGTGGGGAGTTGCAGTGGGAGGAGAAACAAGGCAGGGAGCTGCCTCTTTAACAGACACCCTTCCATCCACCCGTCCACCAATGACCATTTGATTTTTCTCCCAAGGTCTGCTATCCCAGCACGTGTCTGTAACTTAACACCACTGCATCAGGTGAACTCCTATGAGCTGTCACAAAGCCAAACATCATTTGCTGTTACTCTGAAAAAGTGTTTTGCCAGTTGATGTGGCAAAAGCTTTTCCTTGAGACCAGAACATCCAGCCTTTGAAAAGCTCCTCCTGGAATCATCAAGCTTCAAAGGTACCATCTCTTTGCATCTTGTGTGTGTTAATGGAACACGTTGTAACATCCTGTCATTAAGAAAAACCTTTAATAAAACATGGCGGCTGTGGACTTGTCTCCTATGTTTTCTGTCACTTTGCTTTATTGCCTTGTGCCATTTTTAGTTCTTATTTAAACAGAGGAAGGATCTTGGAGAGTCTGTTACAGCTACAATAAAGGGGAGAGGAAAAGGACGTGGCATAATTACGAGTTGTCTAGTCAGTGGTAAAAGTGTTCTTATCACTTGCTAATGCTTAGCAATTGTGACATTTCAGTAATGTAATCTGAGTCAGCCGGGGCAGATTAGAAATATGGAAAGATTTATTAGGCAATCTGTGCCCTCTTAAACCCCTGCCTGGGCCTATTTATGGACACAGCCATTGTTTTTTATTTCCTTTCCCTGAACTGCACCAGCAGTAGCTGAAAGTAGCTGAAAGTTTCATACATACCCTTTCTCCTAGGGATAAATTTAGCTCCTAATTTTTTTTTCCAGTAAAGTGTTTCTAACTCTTCATGGTCTTTTTCCATAGGGTCCGAGTTTTTGTAGTTCATGACTGGAAAGCTCTTGAGTCAGCATTGGCTACTTCCAAGCAAGTGTGTAAAAATATTGATGGAATCGGGAAGGTACTCAGCAAGGTCAGATTCCTTGAAAGGACGGAAGGAGTAGTGTTGGACAGTGTCTCACAAAGACTGATGAGGGTTTGTAGGACCTGAACTCTTATAATGCTGTGGGCTGGGGGCTCCACTTGCTCCTTTTCTGCTGTGGGAGATGTTGGCAGTGCTTCCCTTCTTTTCCCCATGGCAAGGAGATGGATGGATGGACCCCTAAGAAGCAATGTCTGATGCTTGGTAGGGGTCATTTTTGCACACCCAGAGCAAGCCCAGGCCCACCAAGGATAGGGGCTGGCCATCTCACTGGATCCATCACAGACTCCCTTACAGCTTTGTCCTTGTTTTCTTGCCTGAGCCTGTGAGGAGAAACAGCAGTCATAGAATCCTAGAAAGGTTTGGCTTGGAAGGGAATGAAATATCACCTAGTTCAAATCCCCCTACCATGGGCAGGGACACCTTCCACTAGACCAGGTTGCTCCAAGCCCCGTCCAACCTGGCCTGGAGCACTTTCAGGGATGGGGCGGCCACAGCTTCTCTGGGCAACTTGTGCCAGGGCCTCCCCACTCTCCCATTAAAGAATTTCTTCCTAACATCTAATCTAAACCTACTCTCAATCAGTTTGAAGCTGTTCCTCTCTTGTCCTGTCAATCAATGCCCTTGTAAAAAAGTCTTTCTCCATCTTTCTGGTAGGCTTCCTTCAAGTACCAGAAGGCCACAATTAGGTCATCCTGAAGCCTTCCCTTCTCCTTGCTGAACAGACCCAATTCTTTCACCCTTTCCTCATAGCAGAGGTGCTCCATCCCTCTAATCAACTTGGTGCCTCCTCTGGACTTGCTCCAACATGTTGATGTCCTTCCTGTGCTGGGAACCCCAGAGCTGGATGCAGCACTGCAGGTGGGCTCTCACCAGGACAGAGTAGAGGGGCACAATCCCCCTCCTTGACCTGCTGCCCAGGCTGTTTCGGATGCAGCCCAGGATGAGGCTGACTTTCTGAGCCATGAGTGCACATTTGCCAGCTCATGTCCAACCTTTTATCCACCAGCATTCCCAAGTCCTTCCTGGCAGGGCTGGTCTCCATCTGTTTATCCCCCAGCCTGTGTTGGTACCGGGGGTTGCCCTGATCCAGGTGCAACACCTTGCGCTTGGTCTTATTAAACCTCATGAGATTTCCATGGGCCCATTTCTCATGCTTGTCCAGATCCCTCTGGATGATCATAAAACCTTCCAACAGGCTCTTCAGATAATTCCTTCTCTATCTGTATATGCTATCTATGTAATCCATATGCTATATAATATAGATGCTATTCATATACTATATATATGTTAAAGATCTGTAGCAATGTAACACTGCCCTGTTTCTCCCATGCGTATCCAAATCTTATTCCTGCTTCTCTTGTTTCCGGTAATAATTTAGGACATGGAGATATTTTTCAGCTCTGCTGAAGCCTCAAGCCCTAAGAAATGGCCCCAGGTATTGGACAGCAACAAACAATTCTATTTCTGGCTGTGCGTCAGTCAGCAGAGATATCTGACTGCCTAGATTTTCAAAAGGAAAGGAAGAAAAGATATTAGGCCAGACAAGACCAAATTAGGGGCTAAACCTCTCTGCTCTGGGTTTCTCAAAGCTCCTTCATTAACGGGATCTGCACAGTTACTGCTCCATCAGCAGTCTGAGATCAGCAACGAAAATGGATACATCCCATCTCAGCTGTGCTTCCTCCTTCTGCCAGCCCCACATATAGCTGTATTATTCCAACTTATCCTGACACTTTTAATTGAAGTACTTTTAGGAGGAGATCAGGGTTTTGTACTGCTACAGTGGACAAAAACAGGGCTCTTGTCCACAAGCACTACAGAGCAATTAACAGTGCAAATTGTGGATCCAAGCTGGAGGCAACAACGTGACATCAGCCCTGAGAAGCAGAGCAGGGTGCCAAGGGCATCTCCAGGAGCAAGGCATGTCAGGATCATGCTGCCTGTGGTTGCTTTGAGCATCTCTGTGGCTAGATAAATATGGTGAAGGAGAGGAATGTTTTAGGGCTGCTCCCCTTCCTGAAATCTGGGACACAGAAACATTTTCCAAAACCTGTGCCCCCTTAATGCTTCTAAAATTCACAGGGAGTGAGTGGAGGACTGGAGAATAGAGCAGGGAGTCTTTGCAGGGAGGAGATAGAACCGCAGGCTGGCAGATTCCAGAATGGAGAAAGTAAAAAAGGGACAAAGCTGCAGTTCCTCGAGATCTATGTCATTTTACATATCATCAGCTCCTAAGATCCAGCACCCAAGCACACTGCTACGACTATACAGTCTCTGCTGTGTGTCCCTGCAGAGGTCTGTCCTAGGAGGTTTTTTTCCTCCCTTTCTTCTNTGCTGTGTGTCCCTGCAGAGGTCTTGCTCCCCTATCTCTGTTCTAGGAGGTTTTTTCCTCCCTTTCTTCCAAAACAGCCGCAGCACTGACAAAGGATCACTTTTAGGAATATCATCTCTGCAAAATATCATCTCGACAAAATATAATATCATAAAAATGTAATATCTGAAAAATATAACAGCTGAAAAATAAAAATTATGTTAAAAGAAGGGAATGCCATGACTGACAAGGAGAGAAAGGTGTTTGCTTCAGCCCTGCCCCAGAGAGCAGCCACAGCAGGTCCCCCCTGGGACCAGGAGGTTTTCATGTGCTCTGCCTCCTGCTCTCATGTCAATCAACTCCTTTTTATCTTGAAGTAAGTTTAGACAGCGAATAGATAAATAATAGTGTCTGGCTGTTCTCTGCTTTTTCATATACTGCTGTCATACACTCCTCACAGCCTTCGAGGAGCTGGAAATGATGAGGCTGAACCTGTGAAGGCACCTTGCAGGAGGAGGCTTTGGAAGCTGGAGAGGTCATCCTTGACTCCAGGCTGCCTGGCTCTCCACAGATTTCATCTTTAGTCCTTGACTGCCTGCCAGCATTTACAGCTGTGCCTGACAGCTGGTTTGGGGATGGGAGCCCAGATGACTGGGTGGTAAATCACTGCCCCCAACTTTGTCATGGAAAAATGACAAATCTGACTGAAAGGGCAGGAAGACAATTAGATGTGGGGACTGCCACCACCTGAGCTGGAATTTGACCTGGATATTTACTTTAATCTCCTCCTGCACATGAAGGCTGTCAAGGAAGGGTCACTCATGAACAATCAGCATTTCAAAGCTTATCCTGCCCAACTAAAACACTTTTTTCTTGGGGCAACCAGCAGAGGGTTGGAGTGTGATATGAGCAGGAGAGCATCACTTCCTGAAATATCCTAAAGTGCGATTCCAAAGGGATGCTTTACAGTGAAAGCACAGACATGAAAAGCAGGATTAGAAGCCTTCAGATGCAGCAGCATAAGGTACCCCTAACACCTGGCCTAAGGTATGGTCATGTCCAAGAGGATGGGATGTAGTGGTAGAAGTACACAGCCCTTCAAGAACATTATTGGATGATTATCCAGAAATTTAACTGAAGAGATTTGCCTGAAGCCAAAGGAGGAAACTAGTACTGATGGAGCAGCTAAGTTGAAGGCAAACAAATGGATTTCTTTACTGGGTGTCAAAAGTCTGAGAGAGAAGCCAAAGACATTCTCGTTTTTACTTTTGCAGTGCAAATATAAACTTCCAAATGCCCTGCTCTCCATTCAGACAGACTGAGGGAACTGCAAGAGGGTTTCCAGGAAGGATTGTGCAAGTGCTCATACATCCATTCCAAGATCTTGCAGGTCACCTGTGAATTAGACAATGACAGGAGTTTGTGTTTTATAGGTGGGCAGTGCCAGGCAGCCCAATGACCATGTGAGGACAGGAACCCAAGTGAAATCCCATTCAAATGCTGTTCTTCAGGCCACAGGGAGTGCATCCCTTCCAGCAAGAAGGGCTGTGGAGGAAGGGACTGAAGTGGCCAGCAGAAAACACAGATAGGTCTTAACTAAGGCAAGCTTCAGCAGCATGAGGAAGAGTGAGATTAGTGGCCTAAATCATTCAGGCAGGCAGCTTAATAACCACGCACTTGCCACTGTCAGAGTAAGAAATCAACAATCATTTATTTAATGCACACCTTGCACTCCATCAGCAATCAGACTTCATGTAGGGAGTAAAGGTAGAGTTCCTGTGGCTGGTAGATGAATGGATTAGCTCCATGGATCATGTTGGGTCCCGGGATGGAGAGACAAGGTTGCAGTGCTCTGTATAGCACAGGTACATGCTGTCACTGCTGCTGAGCAGTGCTTCATTTAATCTTAGCTGCCTGTCACCAGCACAATGCTAATGCTAATGCTGTTCTGGCTTAGAAAGAACTAGGAGTAGGCTGGGATATTCCTGTGCTGTGTAGGAAGAGGAGGAATGTGTAGACAACAGAAGGAGGAGAACAACAATAAAGTTTGGGCAGAAGAGCATAGGGATCACAAAAAATCTGGAGTGTGGAGGGAAAAATCATCCTTGAAATAAAAGTGGAAATTCAGCACAAAGGATCTTGGTGTTAGATGCTTTGTTGAAAAGTGACTAAGGGTTGAGGACAGACTGTCCTGCTGGATTCTGGACAAATGACAAGCCACATGTCCAGCCCTGCAAGGGATGCAGAATGAGACATGCTATTGCTTGTATTTCCCTCCAGCAGCTTGTCAAAAGAAATCCTCATCCGGCTGACCAGTCTGCACCTCTTGGCATGGGTACACAGGGGGGATTACTCCTCAGTTACTCACACACATGCACACACACACTCTGGGGACCACACTGTGCTCCTCTTCCCCAAGAGCCATCACTCTGGCACAAAATGCGAAAAGATGCCAAAATTTCTCATGTTAAAGCCACTGCTTTTGTTCCCTGGGCACCCAAGAAAACACACTGCATATGATCTGTCTCTTACTCTCTCAATTCCCTGAGAAGAGTAGGATCAGACTCCTCTCTCCTGTTGCTTGCTCAGAAGCCCTGACCCTGGGGAACAGCTACACTGTGCTTGCGTCTGGCAGTGAGCTCAGACAAGGCTCCTGATGTAACACAGGGATCCTCTGGCTGACCCCAGGGTTTCAAGTTGATTTGCTTCACCCATTAGCAAAAACAATTAGGATATCATTGCACTGACCTATCCATCTGGGGCTGTCAGTGAAACAGGGCTGTGCTGCATCCTATTGCTCAGCACTGCTTACTCCAGCAGGGCTGAGGGATCCCAGTGCCAGTGTAAAAGAAAGGTGGGGGTGTGGCAGGGACAGCCCTTCTGCCCTTCTTACTCACAATCTCTTGCTAACGTCAACACAAATTATCCTTTAAATGACTAGGGAATTAATGCAAATCAGACCACTCTATGCAGAAGGGCACGACCCAGCCTGGAAATCTGTGTAGACAAGCAACTGCTTCAAATCCCAGGGGATTTCTGTTCTTCACTCAAGGTGCTGTCAGACAGCAGCAGGTTAGGATCAATCATTACCTATACAAGTCATTCATAGAAACAATATGGGGAGAGAGAATGGGGGAGCCCTGTTGGAGTCCAGGATGAGGAGTCTACACCTCAGATTGCCCTGGGTCTGGGACCCTTACAGAGACCCCAGGAGGATACAGTTTTTGATCTGTGTCCCTGGGAAAGGCTTCCAAAACAGATGGAAGCAAGAGCAGCAGAAATATAATTTGGATTATAGTTTAGTTAGTCATAGAAGTGAAGCTTATAGTTTTAGGTTTTGTAGTATAGATATAAAAGAAGACAACATGGAGGATTTTGGGTGTTGTCCTGAGTTCTTCTTCTTCTTCTTGCCCCTTGCACTGCAGCAGAGCTGGCATTTAGAGATTGGTAGAATAGGTTTAAGGTAGAGAAGACGTGTTAGTAATAAGTTAGGATTATTGGTACCGAATTGTAAACGTGATACGTATTATCATATCATTGGTCATTAGTGTCCTTAAAAACTTAGATGCAGTCACCATTTCGGCATTCTGAGGCTTTCCACACCCTACTCCCTTCTTGCTTTGTGCTGCCACGCTTTGCAGCAAATGCTTTTAGCAGCACACACTCTGGTATGTTAAAGCCAGGTTAGGGTGACATGCTAAAATTGTGATAAAGCTTAACAAACAGCAAGAAAAGCTGAGAAGCTGCGAGTTTCATTCCTTTATCTGGTACCGGACTTTGATAATAAGAAGAGGTACTCTAACAAACATCAACGAGTAACTCGAGAGAGCCCCACAGGGCCATCACATTTCAAGAGATATTTGGCAAAAGTGAATGTAGAATCACACAGGGGGTTGGGCTGAAGGGACTTTAAAGATCACCTCATCTCCTGCTGTGGGCAGGGACATCTTCCACTAGACCAGGTTGTTCAAATCCCCATCCAGCCTGGCATAATGACACTCTACTCTACAGAGTCTGTGTAATGTGTGACATCTATTCAGGTCACTTCCATGTAGAAATCTTTTGGAGACTCATAAAAGTAAGAAGAGGAAGAAGTGGTTTGCTTGTACTGAAGCCTTGTGAGCCTCCTCTGAGTACGAGAGAAGCCTGCTCACCTTGGCATTTTGGAGAGTCTTTTAGGGAGCTCTAATCCACTTCCTTGCTCCTTGGAGCAATTTTTGCATCTGTCAAACTCCTTGCAATACTGCCCACAAGGTCTGCCCCATTTTCAGCTGCTACATCCAGCTCCTGAGTCCTGCTTGAGCGCTCTGGGGTTTATTTTCCCCAAAGAACAGTTTGGCTGGAAGGGACCCAAAACCACCGTAACTGCAGCAGAAAGCACCACACAATTCCCTGATATCAGCATCACAATCTCCTTTCCAAAATAAATGAACTGTCCATCTAGTGAAGACAGAGTTTATGACAGATGTGTGAGGCAGAAGTGATCTACCTGCAGATGCTGTGAGCCCCTGGGGGAAATTCTCCTGAGCCCAGCTGGTGCTTAGCCCATGCCCCCAAGCATGAATTCAAATTTTCCCTGGCTAATGCTGTTCATCTGAGCAGTCACAGGGAAATTAGGAGACAGTTCTGTCCTTTTCTTGGCACTAAAAGCAGAATATTATCTGGCAGGTTCCCTACAGATAGATGCTGGCAGGCAAGGCACGACTTTTTTTACTCCCAAATTTTAGCCAGATAAGTCATAGGGCTCCCTTACCTGTCTAACATCAGCACATCTCTAACAGCAAAAATGCATCTCATACAATATAATCAGTTTTATGAATATATGCTCTTCTCCCATTAAACCAGCATAACTAAAATAATATTTCTGTTTCAACAGAGCTTTTTGTATTTGCATCATTATAACCTTGACTGCCAGGCTGCAATTCCAGAAACTTCAGGTGAAGAGCAGTTATAATATATTCCTTTAGTTTATTAAACAACAAGTCTTTTTGTCACCGTGACTACTGATAAAAAAAGATTAATTTAAATTTTAAAGATCACCTTCTGTTGCTATTAGGAACTGAATATTTTTCATTAGTGCCAGAGAGTTATCAGAATTACTTTCCGTTCTATGAGACAGAAAAATCCTGATAATTCATTTATCACTCTATAAGGTTAATTTATTAATAAAAGCAGACATTCTTGTAGAGGCTGTTGGACAAAATAATTGAACTAAGGTTTGATTTACTGCATTTGCAGTAGTCAGCTGAAGAGGAAAAAATCTGTATGATTCAGGACATAGATGGGCAAATTTGGTGGATTTTGTAACCAAAGCATTTTTGCTGCAGTCTGTATCTAATAAGAAAAATTTCAAGTTTTATATCAGTGAGGGAGGAGTTCGGGATGGTAACAGTGATGTGAATATCCTGTCCTCTCCATTCCCCAATGCATCCCATAGCCTCTTTGGTACATTTTCCCCTTCTTGTTCTGAATTTCCACAAAATAAATGTTCCTTCTTAGCCATACCCAGCTACACCATATTTTTTTTTCCTATTGGCTGCAAGAGCAATGATCTCAACTAGATACTGCTGCTAAAATTATATCCTGCTTTTTCTGCCTTGGTCAGCCAGCCTGTTTAAAGTTGTCACTTAATTCCCTGCCAAAACTGTTGTCATCTCAGTAGAAATCCAGCAAAATGACACTTTACTTAATAATATAATTCTACACTTATATTTTAAAATGTAAGTGGAGAAAAATCTGTATCTCTGAGCAAGCCAGACACCTCCTTATTGCAATAAAACAGTTCACCACCCACGTTGACTTTTCCCCAACCTTGACTCGCTCAGGTTTTATTCTCCAATAGAAACACCTGAATGAACCCATACTGTGAACTTTGCTTTCCTGTTTATAATTTCTCAGCATGAAAATGTTGGTGAAGCAGAATAGTATTTGCTGAACAGAGCTGATACAATTGATCTGTTGAACAGAGCGAGGTGTGCCGATTATAGGTTGGCATAAGGTTTCTGGATGGGAAATTTTCAGGTTTGCATTGATAGCTGTAAATTAGATTCTGCTCAGGGCAACCACAGATGATTCCTCTGAGACAGAGTAAGTTGTTCAAGATTACTGAACCACGTAGGGTGTGGTGGTGTGGCACTCCCAGCAAAGGCTGCACTTCCACACAGCACAGAGAGCAGCTGGAGGGAGAGGGAAACGAGCTGGAGTCATGGATCTCAGAGGGATTTAGGGATCTGAGGATCTGCCACAAGCTTGTGTGGAAAGGCTGGACCCAGAGGCACGTGCCAAATGATGGGCTGCAGCCCTAGATCCTGCCTCCAATGCATCCCCAGGGACTGGAGGAGGGACATTGGGTTGATGACTTTAGCAGTCGTGGCTTTGCAGTCAGGAGCAAAGCCAGGAACAGAACACACTAAAACCTTTGAACCAGAGGACAAGTCGTGCCTAGAAAGGACAGTGAGCAGCTGCCCAGTGAGGGACCATTCCCCTGCTATGCAACACATACTTTGCCCTAACTGCAACAGGTATTAAGGGTACGAGAGGGAAAGAAATGTAGAATTTGATCTGTACTCACATTTATGGGACAAAAGGACATCAAAAGAGTCTGCCCATCTTGTTGCTTCTTCTGTTGACAGTCTTCTGTAACAAAAGGAAGAGGTATGTTACAGACAACCTATGGCTGCTGATCCCCTCTGGAACCATTTGATAAGGACACCGAGGAAGGCTGGAATTTTTCTGGTCTAACTTTGAAGGTCTACAAAGTAGAGGTCTCCAGGTGAGCCAAGTGACCATGGGCTCCCTTTAGAATCAGTGGGGAGATACCAAGGGACTTGCAGAGGATCAGCTCTGATCATCTCACATCCCCAGGCAGGCAAATAAAATAAGCCAGAAGAATCACACCCAAAAAGTGCCCAATTTTTCCTTATTGACTCTAAGCAGAGGCCCAGGGAACAAGCTCAGATGCAGACATTTACACTGTAAAAGACAAAAGTCAAGCAAAATGAAACCCACCACTCCAGAAATGTTTATTTCTCTTGCTTGTCTTTCAGGGAAAGATTAGCTCAGGTGTAAGCAGTGACTTGTGATCAAATGACCCATCACACTCATCTCAAATCAGGACTCTGGATGGTCTCAAGCATCTGCCTTAAGCACAGTGCAAACTATCACCCACATTTTGGCAGTGCTTAGTAGCCGGGCTTAGCTGAAGATCATTGTGACCTGAAATTGCTGGTCATCTCTTATACCAAGCCAGCTATAAGGCTTTGATTTGTGGTGACAGAGGTGTAAATTACATCCTCAAGTAGATGCAGAGATGTCTCACATACAGCAGTGTCCTGTCTCACAGGAGAACTTGTGTCAATGATCCAGGTACTTCCTGAGGCTGTTCCTGCTGTATCAGTGCAGTTTTGTTTTCCTCCTTCCTCGTGGCTAAAAGAACTAGTCACAGCTTATATAAAGTACAACAAAAGGAAGACAATACTGGAGGGGGTGGTGGGCAGGGAGGAGAAGGACAGAAATGGGGTTGGGGTGGGATGCTGCAGCTATACTCACTTCAAAGCCCGGTTGGGCTTGTCCGGAAGAATAGCTGTGAAATCATTATATGAGTCTGATTTGTGAGACAGGCAGCCCAGGCGAGTCCTCATCCCTCTGTTCCTGTGGTCGATGTGGGGGAGCAGGGGTGTTAGCAGGGGAAAACCAAAGAAGATGATGATTATAAGTCTAACCAGAGTGGAAAAAAAAACAAACACGAAAAACCTCAGTGGCTCTGTGCCTCATCAGACCTGTGTCCTTGGCTCACTCATCTGTGGGAAGGAGCCTGAAACATCTCCAGTAAGATGCCAGGCAGATGCCAAGGGTGGACACAGCGCCAAAGCAGCTGAAGGCTCACCCACACCAGTCATTCTGCTGCTCTGACTGGCAAAAAGGCTTTTAAAGGCTGCGCTTTGGGATGGTTTCTTGGAAAGTCCTGCTCTGGTCAGGTGTAGGAGGAGAGCAATGGGCAGCAATACAAAAAATCAGTCATCATGTTCCAGCAGCAGCAGAAACAGCACAAATAGCAGGGCTGGGGGACAAGAGGAGGCTGGAGGAAGAAGAGTGGGAGTAAAGCACCTGCAAGGTGATCCTGTGCTGCAGAGCTGTGAGTCCCTGGCCAGGATCGATCCCAAGCAGCTTCTTTATAGTCAGAGTTACATAAGCAAGATAAAACTGCCTCTTTCCTGACATGCTTACCCAGGCAGAAAATGGCTTTATTGCTTTTTTCCCTCTAACTTTCAAACCAGCCCCAGAGACTTGGATCCTCCACCAGCCCCTCACGTCCTTGTCAGCCCCTTCCCGGGATAGCAGCCGCAGCATCCTTCATTACATAACTCCGGGATGGGGAGGAACACAAAGGGAGAGGGAAACAGAACACACACATGCATTATACAGGACTGGCATCATCTCCTCTCCAAAACATGGAGAGGCTGGTTAATGGGTTTACATGGGCTCCAGAAGGGCAGAGCCTCTGATTTCCCTCTACGGACCAAGGACATCTCTGCTACTATTCCCTGGATATCAGACTAGGCCATTCTCTCCTTCAGACCATGGGAGGAGGATTTAGTGGCCCAGTCTCCACTTCTCAGCTACTGGACCTACTTTTGAGCTGGAGAAAGCCCTTCTCCAAGCCCAGCTGCCAAACAGATGCCGAATACTTTCTGTGGAAGCAGAAGCACAGTATTTTTTTCCCTTCCATATGTAATTCTTGCAGAACACTTCAGCACCAGTGCCTGAGCCAATCTGGAGCACGCCTGTTTCCCCCTTCTCCTCCCGCCCTTCAGAGAGCTTCTATTATTGCACATTTTAATGTAATCTTAAAGCAAATTAAATGTTAATTAAATGCACCGAGTGTCTCCCTGGTGCAGCACAGGCAGCTCTCAGTATTTAACAAGCACAAAAACCAGGAGATCTTCAGTTGCAGGCATTGTTGCACAGCCTCCAACTATGGACCCATGGCTGTGGACCCGACATGCTGAGCTCCACAAACCCCAGGCATCAGCACAGAGAGTGTCACACTCCCAGCTGAGCATGCTGGACCTGCCATGCTCAAATGGACACAAAGTCCCCTATAGGATCCTTCTGGTTCCTTTCCTGATGTCTCCTATCCCCAGCCTTTCTTTTCCCTACTCTGTTTGCTCTAGCAAGCTCACGAATTTCCAGGGAAGAGGTGACACACATTACCGCAATGCTGCTCAGAATTCCCTCTGATGCCTGAGATCAAGGGACTGCAGCAGGGAATCAAAGCGTGATCAAATGGGGGGCAGTGATGCTGCACCATAAGCAAGGAGTTTGTCTCTCATGGAACACCCTTCTCTTGGTGAGGACTTCCAAGACAGGACACAGAAGAAAGAGAGGGAAAGAAACCAGGTCTGCACGAGGTGGAGAGGCAAGGGAAAGGCAGGAGGGAAGAGAGGACACTGCAGAGAGCTGAAGGGCTTGTTGGACAAGGTAGACAGCGACGAGATGGGCAGGGGGTGAGGGATGCATTGTGTCTTTCCAGTTACCTCCGTGGGATCAGTAAGGCAGCCATTCAGGCATCCAGTTATGGTAAACCCTTTAACTGGCTGGCTTGGACCGCAGTCAGGGCTGTTTGCTGGAGGCAGGAGTGCAGAAAAGAGGGATTTACTGTTTCATGTCCTGGCACTTAAAAAAGTATCAAAGAATCCTCTTTGCCAAAAACAAGGAGGGCCAGTTGTTCTCAACCCATTTGATCCTTGCCTCCTAGCGTGGAAGGTCAGTTTTTCAGTGGAAGACGTTCAGAGTTGAGGGATGATCACAGAGGAGAGACAGCATTTCCTTCTAAGGCCAGGACCGTGGGTTAAGTCCAGCTTCAGGTCTAAAGTGATTTGAGTTTGGTGTCACAGCTCACCATGGAGCAGCAGGAGTTGGCATTATCGTACTCATCATTCAACACCTCTGAAGGTCTCTCCTCAACGGGCAGAGCTCCAGGATGACCTCGCTAAGAAGACCAAACTACCTCTTGTCCCTGTCCCGCCAGGTCATGGCTGATGTTACTGGCCAGGCATCATGGAAAAGCTGGCACTGCAAATAAAATAACAGGAGGACTTCACGCATCTGCAGGTGCTGGTCCTTTCACCATCACAGGCTCAAGCACTCACACAAAAATAACTCAAAGCAAGCAACCACTCTTTGGGGTGGTGGGAGCCTGTAGGGAGCCACCAAGGAGATGCACAGTCTGCAAAGGGGAGGGAAGAAGGAAGGGAAAGAGGGAAGTTGGGTATGGTGGCATCCCTGTGAGCCTTGGCACACAAACAACTGGTTGAACAAATTTCACATCAGAGAGTGAAGGTGAGATCCACCAGCCAGGAGACCAAGGGGACATGGAGCAGGACTGTACAGTGAGCACAGGGCAAAGGTTTCTAATTTGCCAGGACAGGACCAAGCTCCAGGTAACTTCCCTGTCACGTTCTCTTGCCCACTGGGAACAACTGAGGAGGAGACAAGAACTGACGAGAGCGGGGAGGGTGTGCAAGGAGTCAGAACCCTGCTCTGCTGGGGCCTGGGGAGATCCTGGAGTTTGGGCTGCCCAATGCAACATCCCTCTTAAAACCTGATTACATTAAAAACGCACAAAGCCTCTTCCCCACTAAATTAATGGAACTGGGATTGCACTAGATGCCACTGAGTGCATTTCCTTAATCCCTACCCTGACCGGCTGCTTCGATGCGCTTTAACTGAAATCAATCCTTGTAATTCCTTAAGCCCCTTTAAATTTCCTCATTAACAGCCTCGCCCGCATGTGGGGCCACAGCACACAATTTCCTAGAGTCCAGCCGCCCCTGCTCCTCTTTCCCACTGCTGCTCCAAAGTGACAGCTGGAAGCAGAGCTGGGTGCCCTCTCCCTTACAGCCTCCTGCAGCAGCCTGATTTTTGGGGTACAGTTATGAAACAGCCTTCTGCTCACCCCGACTCCCACCCACTCACCAGCCCCCCACAGCAACACCTGCACTGCTGAGCAGCACCCAACTTCCCTGTGATCCCAAAGTCTGTCTGACTTCACAGATGCTGAGACCTACATTTCCAGTGAAGGCAATCCCACTGCTTGGCTGACATACCCACAGATATTTCCTCTGATTGCAAATAAGGCCAGTCAATTATAACTTTAAAACACAATCTGTGGTGTCTGATAAAGGCATTGCAATAGGGGTCCTGGTGAAGGTTTTTGCTTCCCGCTCCATCATTCATCCTACCTCCCCCTCCTATGAAAGGACCCCGGTCAAGGAGAATTGCCAGTCTCATCATGGATGTGTTTTGGGGTTTTCTCCTTGGGAGACAAAAAGGGAGGGATGTGATTAGGACATTCAGGTTATCGAACCACCTGAGCAGAGATAAAGAAGCCATCCCGATAGAAAAAAATAGCAGCACAGAGGTTAAAAAAAAAACAACAAACACAAACCGTGAGATCTCAGGGGCTTCAGGAGATTAAGACCATCCATCCATTCACATGCAGAGGAAGCCAGAAAAAAACGAGCACTTAGGCGATGCAGACACACAGACACAGAGATAAAGATACTCACTGCCTTTGACCTGTCCTCTCTGCCGGTGGGTCTGTGCCGACAGCGTGGTCAGAGAGGCTCTGAGGAGAGAACAGAGCGGTCTTCTTCAGAGACAGCCCCCTGCTCGGGGTGAGAGTCACACCTCGACACCCCTCCCCTCCCCACCTCTCCGGGCAGCAGCAGCAGCAGCAGCAGCAGCAGCGCAGCTCAGAGCCGCTCTCGCATCCAGCCAAACCCCCCGGCAGCCCCAGCCCGGCTGCGCCGCCGGCTCCCGGCGCTCATCGGCGGCTCTGCCGAAGAGCCCCCCGCATCCTCACGCTTCGCCGCATCCCCGCCTCACCCACCTGGCAGCACAACCCCAGCTTGTCCCCCCGTGGGGATGGGGCACCGCCGCGCACGGGCGGAGGATGCCAAAGGCTGGCGGGGAGCATCAGGGGGCGGGGAGGGGGGATGCCTGCGAAAGCACTCGCTGTTGTCACCCTCGGTATGTTGGAATAAAGCACCCGCCTGCATCGTTTTAATCGGCTCCTCAGAGGTTTTGGGAAGGTTGCTGCTCTCGGATAACAGATCACCAGGAGTTGCCACAGAGGGAAGGGATAGGAGAGTTTGATTAAGGAGCCCAGGTCTCAGCAGGACCAAATAAGAATTTGGCACAAGGCACAGGAGGACCTTATTGCTGGGCATGGGATGAGAGAAGGAAAAACGCACCCAGCAAGTCAGTGATGTGACAGACCCCTTATCTCATCTGGTGTGTGCAGTCCTGCTCACTCCCTGCAACCTCCCTCAGTGCCCTCACCTCCACAGTATAAACACCAACCCCCCTTTTTTCTCCTGCACACAGCTCCATCCTCCAGAGGATGTGTATGGGACGTCCAGTCCACCCCAGTGACATTAATAACCTAATCCACAGCACTGACAGGGCACAGCCCAGTCATCAGTGACAACATCTGGGTGTCACAGGCTGCACAGGCACTGACAGGAGTCACTGGCTCACTGAAAGTTCAAGCCAGGGCATCTCCATTGCTTTTTTGATCCTGACAAAGTTGATTGACTGAAGTAATTAAAAAAAAATAATTTAAAAAGTCCTCTGCAGTTAAATAAGCCTTTTCCTGGAAATTTGTAGTCACCTTCCTCTCTGCTAAAACACTGCTGGCCCTGGCATCCTGATGCTACTAGCAGGAAGCATGTCTTGAGATAGCACATTATCACCACACTATCCCTGGGGAGAAAAACAAAACCTCCTACAAAAACACAGGGATTAGAAGCACTGCAGGAATGATCCCAGCTCTCCATCAGCTTGAATCCCCTCCTTCACGGCTCAGTGTGGCAAGGAAATATTTGCCTTGTTCTCATCCTGCCATCACAAAGCCCAGGTCGTCCTCACTTGGGATTCATCATGTCTCCAGTTATCAGAAGGCAAGCACTGAAAAAATGCTGTGGCTGGCAAAATCCCCTCTAAACCACAGTCAAAGGTTGAGGTTCATCTTATGCCTCTGCTCCCACAGGCTGGTTTGTTCAAGTTAAATAACAGTCAGCTGCAGCCCTTGCCCCAAACCCAAGCCAAATTTAACACAATCACCAAGGGTTTAACTTCTAACACATCATTTTTGTTTTAATACATTATTTCCATGCTCCCAGGTTCTCTCTGGGCACTGCAGGGCATCAAGAGTGAAAAGGTTTTCATAATACATCCAGGACATCCCTCAGATCTCATTTACACCACAGATATTGTGGGGTGGAGAAGGTCATGGAAATGTTCAAACAACAAAGCTCCGGATAATTCTGGTCCATTATTCAGACACTTTGAGACTTTGCAGCAATCCCAAACAGATCAAAAACTCTGATCCACTGACTCTGGATGGGATAGATCATTGCATCATGAGTGCTCCTGCTCCTCCCCCTGCTTTTACACCAGTTTTATATATTGCCATTTCACAGCCACCACCAGTATGAGACCCCGATTCCTATTTTTCCAGTACATCATTAGAACCTTTTTGTGACCTCACTGAGATCCTGAGCAACACACACAGGATTCTGAATATCAACATTTTTTTCTTCTAGTTTCCTGGGGCAGGTGTGAGTTAATAGAGAGCAAGAATAAATGAACTGTTCTGACATGGGCACTATGGGAAATGTAATTAAATTGCAGATAAAGAGAATTATGGGGGGTTTTATAGTGTAATATTTTAGAAAGCTTCTGAGCAGTAGGTTTATAGCAAATTCCTTCTAAAATAGCCCTCCTGCTTCTGACTACTCTGTAGCTTCTATTTAAATGCTTTTAATAAAATAACTCATTTTGATATGAGGATTGAATCCCATCCAAAATTTTAAATCTCTCCAAAAATTACTCTAAAGCAATTTCCTCCTGACCTGCTAAGAGTCACACACACACTGCTAAGAGCAAACATACAAGCAGTGAACACATGCAGCTTTGGGAGTGTTGACTGTCACTGTGGAGAAAGGAAGAGAATTTGCCAAACTGTTCCCTGGAGGTTAATCTTCTCCCTGTCCAGGGTTCTTTCTTCCCTATTATTTTCAATGCCTCCCTACCTATTCCATGTGTTTTGGTCATTGATCGTCAGTCAAACGGTTTTTACCCCAAAACTTCTTCCAGACCAAATAGCTCTGCCAGCTTCAATTGACCCCAGTTTCTGCCACTCAAATGAGAGATGTGATTGTGTGGCCTGAAGACAGCTCTGCCTTCCAGCATGTCTGTCCTGACATGTCCAGAAGGACCAGGAAGGCAGCTCTGGCCATGTGGCTTTTGCCTGCCCAGGTGCTCCTTCTGGAACATTTAGCCAACAACTCTTCTCTGTTTGGAGCTGGAGGATCAGATTGGATACACTGATTGGCTCATTTGCTTGGCTGTGTGTTTCCCTTAAATAAACCCCTTTACCTTGACTTTAAGCAGACTTCTCCCTATCTTCTCACTCTTGTTCTGTGTCCTCAGGGGCCTGCTGCTGCTCTGGGATGTGATTATTTTTTGTTTAATGAGACATCATGCTGAGCCTGCTGCTGTCGCTTCCACTTCTCATTTTTGACTTCATAGCCTTGTCATATTTACAGTGATTCCTGCCACAAGGGCTTTGAACTTCTTTGGCTTGTGTCTGCTCTTGCTCTGCAACTTTTCTTGGGTCTGTGGCAGCATCTCTGTTTTCTGGTACAATGCTGCAAGGAGCTCGTTTGAGGGGTGCGCTTTCAGAACCTGCTATTCCAGGAGGATTTTCCCTAGAGCCAAGAAAAGTGCTTCTTCACTCTGGTGTGATGTAGGGGAACTACATCCCCATAGGTGAAGTCTTTCCTTGATATGTCCTTCCTACTGTCTCTGAGACCTCTCCAGAAGCTGCTCAGCAAACTGGTCTACTGAAAGGTGTCCCTGCCCATGGCAGGGGCTTGGAACAAGATGAGCTTTAAGGTCTCTTCCAATCCAAACTGTTCTGTAGTTCCACTTAGACTCTGTGACTGGAAATTTCCAATTACACAAGGCCAGCTGCCTCCCACAGTAGTCCCAGCTTTGGAAATTCAGGTGAGCTGCCTGCTGCAAAATCTGCCTTAGGCTCAACCACAAATCTGCAGCCACAGTCCCCTTCTGCTGTAACTCAAGAAGGCTCTGATTTTTTTGCTTGAAGACTGGAAGGAACAACAGAGTTACAGTTCTAGCAACATTCTCATGATATATAGTGTCATTTGATCTCCTCTAGAGTCATTCAAAATTTATCCAGAATCCAGACAGGTACCTATATAGGCCCAATGCCAAGGTAATTCAAATTAGTTACTAATTTATCTCCAGAGCTTGCTGTTCTCCACCACCATTTGCAATTAAAGCTGCAATGAAATTGTTAATAACTGACATCCAGCTCTGCTCACTGTGCCAGGCTGCCTGATGGATTGTCTGAGGCTCCTGGGGAAAACACACTTGGTCCGGCACAAGGTGACTTCCTTGGAAGGAAGGAAGGAAGGAATTATATCTGACATGGATTACTTGCTAAACTGCAAAATAAATTACACGCTTGTCTTACTTGTGAGGAGCCACCAGAACAGATTCTCCTTTTAAAAAAGATTTTCAGTAGCACCAGAAAATATCCAAAGATGAAGCTCAGAACGTTTTTAAGGGCTTAATTTATCTATTCACCTTAAACCTCAAATCAGTCTTCACACCAGGCTAGGCAGGCAGGAAATCCTGAAAGGTTTCAGGGACAGGTGAGGAAACCAAGCAGCTGATATACTGGATAGGGGGTTGATCAAAGAAGTCACCTCACATGTGCTAATGAGAAGACAGGAGACACCCACCAAGTCAAAATCCCCTTGAAAATGAAAGAATAAGTTTAAAAATAAAAATTAGTTACATAAAGTGTGATCCACAGTTCTGTCTCTGGCTTAGCTCGAAAGCATGGCAGCTATTTAAGCTCTCCCCTGTGTCAATGATAAAAGTGTCTCCTGGACATGTTTGTGGCTCTCGGGCACCACAACTGCTGCAGCAGAACAGATGCTTTTGCTGCGAGAGGGATCCTGGCCCCTGCCTGCACTCCATGCTCCCTCCCCAGTTCCTCCAGGCAGGTAGGACACAAAACCAACAGCAAAGCAGGGTGGGAGGCTCCGTGCTGAGAGGGGCAGACAAGAATCAAAGGGAAGAATTTCCCCTTTAAAGCATTTTGTTACAATTTCATAATTGTTCTCTGAGGAAACACGCTGCCATGCCCAGGAGCAGCTCCACGTAAAGAAGCGCGTCGTGGCTCTGCGTGTGCGGTGGAGAGGATGCTGTTAGTGTGGAGCAGGGAGGCAGAAAGGATTGGAGTTGACACAGAGCTGCTCTGTGCAGCCTTGGAGCCCTCCCAGCTTTCAGCATCGCTGCTGCTGTCAATATGGCAGCGGCTGTAACACAGTCAGTGTGCATGGCTGGGAAGCCGAGACAGATCCACCCCAACTGACAAGAGCTCCACAATGATCCCCTGACAGAGATTCTCTGTCCCTCTTAGGTTTTGGTTGAGATCTGATGCTCAGCACAGGCCAGGGACTGTGGCTTGCTGGCAGATGGGGTTAATTTTCAGCTGAGAGATCATCCAAGGTGCTTGCAAGCAGCCTGCATTTTGTAAGCCAAATACCACAAACTAGCTATTTATTGAATGTTAAAAATCAGCCCTGAGACCTCGGGGTTGCAGTCCCAAATCCATTTATGATGGACAAGGTCTATGCTGCTCTGTTGTTATCACTGTTATTTCAAAGACTCGGGCTTATAGGGCACCCAGATCCCACAGCAAGGATTTACTGGGGCTATTAACCACTGTACGGACACACAGCGGGGCACTGGGAGGTCATTCCCACCACAGCAAAACACCTGAGCACGTGCTTCACTTTGAACACATGAGCAGCTGAATGGGTATTTGTAGGATGAAATACAAACAGAGTTAGCCACAAGGGTGAGCTGGGATTTCTCTTTCATCTCTGGAGGCTGCTGCTCCAGCCTTAACTAAAATATAAATGAGGTGAGTGAGATGGGCTTGTCCTTTTTCTGCAGCAGATGGTGGTTCTTTCATAAAAATGTCTGCTGCATCCAGCACCGATCTCTCCTAGGGAGACTGGCTGCAATCAGTGCCCATGTCCTGCCAGGATGGATAGAGATGCTCACTGAGCTCTGCCAAAGCCTGCACCAGTCAAGCCCTAAGGCCTGGGAAACGTCCCCAGAGCCGCATGAAAGAACAGCAGGGCAAGAGGCCAGGCTTGTCCCAGTGCTGCTGGGGATGAGCCCGGAGCTTTAGGGACAAGAGAAGGGCAGCATAACAGGACAGAGAAAGCTCAGCTCATTCATTATGCAACCTGTATCCTCCCCAGATGGAGGAATGTAACGGCATTCCACGAGGAGAAGATGCCAACAGAATGGGTCCCTTGTATTTGTTAGCTGCACCAAATAACCAGCTTATTTTCCCCCATCCAAACAGCAAAGAGATGACCCTCACACCACAGGGGTCTCCATGAGTTACAGAAGCCCAGCAGTCAGGGCAGTAGGAAAAGGAGCTCCCCCCACTTTAGCACCCTGTTCTTCTCCCAAAGAACGCACATGCTTCTGCCATCTGCAAGTTTTCGCTACAGTCTCGGCTCAATGCAGCTCTCTTGCCTCCAACACAGTCTTTTTCCACTTCAATTAGTCTTATTTTTAACTAGCTCAGCCCCAGCGTTCAGCCCGGGTGTTAGTCACAATGTCACAGATACCCAAATATTCAAGGAAATACAATCCACCATTTTAAAATCACAACAATAGCAAAGCGGAGGGGGGGGAAATGCAAAGATGGTAAAGATCTCAGAGGTGCAGGCACCAGCACAGGCTGATGTTTTCTCCCAGCATCAAAGGCCCAGCACTAATCCCATTGCAACGGAGATCACCCCAGTCCTGCTCCCCCATCATCCCAGCCAGTGCTGGGCTGAGCTTAAGAAACACGCTGCTCTTTCCTCTCCTGCTAATTACAAGCTGTGTCTGTGTCCCTTTGACCATTCATAAGACTCCACAGGAAGATTAATGCACAGGGAGAAGTGCTGCTGTGCCATTAATAGGGGTGACATCTGAGCAGCACCCTTCCCCTCCCTCTTTGCCTGCAGAGTCATCCTTCCCCGCAGGATACTGGGGCAGGAGCAAGTCAAAATCCCTCCCCCAGGGGCTTGTAGCCAAGTGAAGGACCACAGGGCCTTTCCTCACCCACCAAGGCCCTCCTAGCTCTTACCTGTCTTGCAGCTACGTGGCTTTTGGTGCTTGATGGACATGGCTGGTTGGGGCCCTGAGGAACAGTGTCTGCAGACTCCCGGTGCATCGGGGCGGGCGAGGGACCCAGCCCGGCCACAGTTAACTCTGCAGGAGCAGCAGCACTGTGCCACTTTTCCTGGCTCCCCAGCCCTGCATCTCGTGAAAAGAACAAGAGCTGGTGGAAGGAGGGGGGTTACGAAAGAGAGGGAAGGGGGAGAAGGGAGAGCGGGAGCGCGCTCTCGCAGATGCACACACACACACAGAGCAGACAGAGGCTTGTATAGGATGGCACTGCCTGACTTGCTCTCATTATTGCCGCAGGCTGGCTGCTGCCCATGGAGAACTCGCCAGCATCCGCTGCTGACCGGGGGCACACTGGGGGAAAGGGACAGGGAAGAGATTAGGACCTCATGGACCATCGGAGCAAGGAAAACTGCTGCCCAGGCACAGGGGACTTCGTTGTCTTTGTTTGCTTTTACCTGGGAGGGGAAGAGCTGTGCTGGAGGGCAGGAAAGGATTGCACTGACAGAGAGTTCAGATTTTCATGGGTGACTCCTTTCTTCCTTTGAACATAAAACAAATCCTCAAGCTCGGTCCTTCTCAGTGACGCCACGGGCTGGCCTGGCCCAGGGCTGTTAAAGATGACATTGTATCCAGACAGACAGAAAGTGGGTTGCATATACCCAAATCACCAACATTAAGCTCAGCCTCCCCCTCTCATTCCCATTATCTGGGTTGTGCCTATACAGAACAGATCCAAAGGCCTGGCAGGGGTGTTGGAGAGGGTGGAAAGAGATTCCAGCCATGACACCTCCCCTTTGGATGCTGTGAGGAAGCTGAATCTGTGTGCAGAGCTGCCTGCAGTCCCTGGCATTGCTGATCTGCTGCAATGACAGACCCAAAATGCTGTGATTCAGAGATCCAGCCATAATCCTCCCCAAAGGGGCACCAGTTCCTCACTCCACAGGTTAAGGTGTGCTTTTCTAAGCATCACATGCCTAGAAGCATGTGCCCCTCTGGAAGGGAGAGCTTTCTGCCTAATGCCTTTTTCAGCTTTTTGAAAGCTTCCACACCTCTTCTCCTCCTCTGTCCTAGTGCTTTACCACTCAGAGGGGCTGGGTCTCAGCTGGAGGGCTCAGTTTGGTCAGAAGGATTGAAATGAAAGCCATGTCAGATGCTTGAAACTCTCTCTGAAACCCCCAGTCACCCATTTACGGCAGCTCCCTGCTCCAAGTGTTTGCAGACACGTGGATCTCTAGCCACAGGGCTGCTGTTAATAGAAATCAATGAGTGATGCACAGAATTACAATCACAGAGTTTCCAAGTCAATTCCTTCCACAGCAGTTAACCTGAGAGTGCCAGGACTGCCTCTGTCTTTAAGTGACTGTGTTCAATAATACACCTTTGGGACTCACCTGGGATCACACACATTTCTACAGTACAGCAGGATAGGATCAGTCCTACTGAGCCTTTCTGCCTGCTCCATTGGCCTCGGGATGCTGGCACACAGCTCCAGGAAATCTCCCCCTCATGGGTCACTCTGCCAGGAGCTGTCAGAAAGTATTTCAAGTCCCAGCATTCCATCAGCCCTGCAATGGAAAAGGCCTTTCTGTGGATCCATAGCTGTGGATGGCTTCTCTGTAGCAGCACATTCAAAGCCCAAGGGATGATCACTTCAGGACCTGTAACCAGTATCCCATCCTTATTCCCACCACAAGAGGGGCAAGAAGCTGCGGTTTGATGCTATGTCAAGATTCTGATTGTTTCCTCACCATGGATCCCAGCGGTGCTGTGGAGCTGGATCCCTTTAGGATGCTGAAGTAGGGAACAATATCCCTACAAGGCAGGTGCAGGCATCTCTCTTTCAGCTCTCTGCATCTGTTTTACTTATATCGCTAATAAAGCTGCACGGAGCCTCTGTGGATTCACATCAGCCTTCTTACACCCCAGGGCTGGAAGATTTCCAGGTGACATCCGTTCTCCATAGGGCTTTTTTTAATGCAGATATACCGCAGTGCCATCTCCCAGTACATTTGGGGGAGGTGGGCATGAACCATCTTTGGGGAAAATAATACCCACATCTCTGTCTTCTGGGGAGTGAGGAGCCATCTACACCATGCCCCAAAGCATGCAGTCTCCAGGAAGACAAACCCTCCAGCATCCTCACAGCCATGCCACTGGGGTCCGACTTTCCCAGAGGGAAAAACAGGACAAGGCACCTCGGATGATCTGCAGTGCGATGTCCAGGACTTGCAAGGGGACACTGTCAGTGCCACTGTCTGTCACTGCTGTGAAAGCTTTATAGGGGCAGGGACGGTTTCTCCCCGGGTGATCCAGGATTTCCAGCTGTGTGTGAAAAATCAGGTTTGTTTTGTATGCATGCAAAAGCCTAAACTTAGTGAGCAAGATGTTAATTCGTGAGGGGAAAATAGGCCATATTTATGTAACTGTGAAAAGCTGCAGCGAAGGCTACGGCTCCAACGGGAGAGGAGTGTGTGCTCCGAACTAACGGCTTTGTCGAGAGCTCCAGCAACTGCATATTCATCACCCCACACCCCAAAGAACCAGCTTTGAGGCTTTCCAGGCTAAGAATAGAGGTCTTGTTGTGTTTGCTGCTCCATGGCCTGGGTTTTGTCTGGGATTAGAGGCACCAGGCTGTGGAAGCCTGGCTGAACGAGCGCTGCAAATGGCAGCATCTATTCCCGCCTGTGAGCGGGGCAGGGCTCCGGGCTCAGCAGGGATGGAGAGCATGGAATAAAGGGCGAATTCATTCACAGCCACACAGGATGGCATTAGTGCTGGCCCTCTGCTCACAGAGACAGCCCCCGTGGTGGATGGGGCACCCTCAAAACACGACTCCCTTGTGCACAAACAAAACCCAAGCGTCTTTCCAAGCAGGCAGCTGGGGCAGTGCCATGGCTGAAATTAGCAGCTCATCCTGGCTGTGAAGCCTGATGGCTTGGATCCACCTCGGGAACCCCGGGCCCTGCAGGGGCAGACAGCTTCCCACCAGCCCGTGACATTTCTTTCCCCTTCCACTCACACACATTCTCTGCCCTACTTAAACCAGGTCATGAATCCAGCAATCCCCAGCCCTGGAAATGGAAACCCCAGAGCTAGTCACTCCAGGGTTTTTCAGACATTCCACAGTTAAGAGGTCTTTCAGCTCCAGAAATCATCATGTGGCAATGCTGGCGCTGGTGGGAAACAGCACGATACAGCTACTTGTCTGGCTTTGAATTTGCCACCCTGGGACTCTGAGAAAGCCTTTTATTGGGCTAATCTGAGCTTGGAAATGGCAGCAAAGGCAAACTCACTCCTATGGGGAAATCAAGAGAAAAAAAAGACAGAATTGGGGATGTTTCTGTGGCCTCTGGCTCCATTAGTCCCTGATCCTGGGGCCGTATTCCTGGGCACTTACCTGAAAGCATTAAGGGATGGGACTTCCATAAAGGAGGGTGACCCAGAGATTTGAGTAGCTGTAGAAGAGTCCAAGTCAGGGGCAGCCCTGAGCAAAGGCAATGACTGCAGACAGCTGTGCTGTAACTTCTGTGTGCCTGAAGTCCAGCCTGGGAGGTGAGAGAGGCCACCACATCACTGGGGACCAACTGGCCAAAGGCTACAACTGATACTAGGTCGTGTTTTCAAATAATTGGGGACAGAATTTAGTTTTTGGAAACATGCAAGTAAAAGCACTGCAAAAGAGATTAATTTCCTGAGGGAAAGCATGGTCTCTGGAGAAGGTCTTTCTTGGTAAAACATCACATAACAAAGAACTCTCTTGGGAAAGGACTCCTGAGATAACCTGTCTCTCTCCTAAAGTAAATGCCCCTGGGAGCAACACTCTTGGAAAAGCATTTCTGGAGAAAAAAAAGGTCTTACAAAACCTGCTATTGATTCTGCACTTACCCTTGCTGCAGCAGCAACACACAGAGCTCAGAGGTGAGCCATCATCTTCCAGTGCTCCTGCCTAATCAGAACTGAGAGGATATAACAATGATCCTGCTGCTCTCTCATTTCCTCCAGCTGTAGCTCACCAATCACTCAAACTAACCCACTGTGAGCAGCAACTCCACAAAACATGTTTTGGAGTCATACTCCAGCTTTGTGGAGCACAACAACAGGGGACATCCCATCTGTTGCTGTTTGTTTAGCCCTTGCATTGCTGAACTAACATCTGGGAACACTGCTGAGTCTGTTCAAAGAGCAGTGCACTTGGAGCAGAGACATGTGTGTCTTTAACCCCTGTGTTAGATGGTGTGACCTGAGCACAATTTAGCAAAGAACAAGAGGCCCAGGAACCAAGTCATCCCTCTCCGCTGACCAGATTGCTGCAAGCAGATGCTCTCTCATGACACTGGCCATGATCCAGACACTTGGCCAAATGCAGTCCAGCCCCTTTGACCCTGAGAATTGGCTTCCATGCCTGGAAAGCCACGTGCCAGCTCTGACTAAGCACCTGCAGATTAATTTATCTTTTGGAGTTCTATCAGTGCAGCCCAGCAAAACCCAGAGCCATGCTGTGAGACAGCAGAAAGTCCCTTATAAATAGGCATGAGCTGGGGAAGTCTGAAAATTCTATAGGAAATACAGAGGCAGAAGACAGCAACTGAGCACCATTAAGCATCTGCTGCAGGGAGCATTTGTAAACCAGCCCTTCCACTCCAGGCAATGCCCACAGAGCCAGCAAAGACTCTCTGGAAGTCTTAGGGAAAGGAAGGCAGAAGCATTCTAATGCCAGGTCTAGCAGCTTGTACTGTGTGTTAATGCCATAAAACTGCATTTATTAGCCAAATTTTGCATATCCTCCTTACAGACCCCTTAAATTACTCAAGATGTCCAAACAAGGTGACAAACAAGAGAGAGGGTTGTGTTTCAGGATTTTGCATCACGTGCCTTTGCACAGACACTGTTTTCCTGACAGCAAGCAGACGAGATGTTCCTGAGTCCCCCCAGCTGCACAGACAAGTGAATGTGGTCCAGACTCAGACTGACTACAAAGGCAATGTGGATGCAAGTCCTAGGAGTCCTGTGGACTTCAGGCAGCACCCACAGTATGCAAAGGTACAATGTAAATAGGCTCTTTGCTCTTAAAAAAATCCAGTACTGGGAACGTGATCATCCTCTGGGACTATAAGGTTATAACTGAGAGAAATATACAATGATATCAAGAAAAAAAAATAATGGACTTTCACAACAACTTGAATATCAGTATCTCTCCATCTTGGAAAACACTGACATCTGCTAAAGAAGATGGAGTGGTCAAACATAAAACAAACTGTCACAACACACTGGCTTAACAGGTCAGCTAAGCATGGGCCAGGAATCGAGTTTTAGGGGAGCACCACACACAATACCAAAAAAACCCCCGATTTATTCACTCCATCAGCTCTCTCCCATCAGTCTCTGCCTTCCCTGCCTGCAGATGGGAGGAAGCAGCTTTTCTGTATCAAATAGGATCATTCAACACCCAAGCCACAAGGCAGCAAGCAAACAGCACTGCCCTTGGCCAGACCAGGAGCACAGCAGGGTCTCCTCAGGAGCACAGCTCCAAACCCCAAAATTAGGTATTCTGGGTGAGAGCACACCAGTCTGAGCCGGAGGAAGAGACAGCAATGTGTGTTTTGCTGTCTGCATGAGAGTTTACACCCCAGCATGGTATTTGCCTGTGCACAATAGGACAAGTTTGTTGACTCATGTTTATCGTGTGACCCAGTACAAACACCAGCAGCTTCTGCCGTCAGAACAGCCGGTGCCTGCTGCTGACTGCAGAGCTGCTTTCTCCTGAATACAGCATCTCGCACTAATCTGATTGCACGGCAAACTCCTAGGTTTTTCATGACCATTTCTCAATTTATCAAGGCTTGAAACCCAGTCATATCCTTCTCCCACTAGCCTACAGATCGTCCAAACTTGTACTAGTTTGATAATAAATATAGGAAATGACATTTTCTAGTCACCATCCCAGATTGAACGAAATGTTCCTGGGACGAGCATCTAAAAATACACATTTAATTTACCTTGTATCAGATTTCCAGTATCTAAAGAGGGTTTACAAAAGGCCAGAGAGGGACTTTTCACAACGGTGTGTAGTGACAGGGCAAGGGAGAAGGGCCTTAAGCTGAAGGAGGATAGATTTAGCTTGGGTATTAGGAAGAAATTCTCCCCTGTGAGGGTGGTGAGGGGCTGGGATGGAATTCCCAGAGAAGCTGTGGCTGCCCCATCCCTGGAAGTGTTCAAGACCAGACTGCATGGGGCTCTGGCAACCTGGGATAGTGAAAGGTATCCCTGCCCATGGCAGGGGGATGGAATGAGATGATTTTTAAGGTCCCTTCCAACCCAAACCATTCCATGATTCTATGATCATCCAACCATTCTGTACCCAGTTTCATCTTGAGTCTAACATAGTATGACTATGCCAAAAAGACTTGGTATTTGTCATGTACTGTCTCTCCCTAGCAATAAGAACTTTTAATCTTGTCAGACGTTGATATTACCTTGGTTTGAGATAACTCTCCTCTAACCAACCACACAATTTACCTGTCCAACATTTTCCAGACCTGTGCTTTTGTTTCAGATATTTTTTCCTCCTGCAAATGAAAATTCAACTGATCTGTAATGACTCAGATCCTCTTTCTTCCTTCTAAAGACAACTTTTACAGCAGTCAGGTTCCTCACCTATCAATCCAAATTTGTCAAAAATCGCCACAAATTCTTCTGAAATCACTTCACAGCTAACTCTTTATTAAAATTCCTGACACCCAGGCAGCTTGAGAGTGCCTGATTTCCCAAGAGCCCTCTTGAATGTAATTTTTTTTTCCTCTATTCCAAGCAGAGACCTCTCTTATTTGTCATTTTCACCAGCAGTGCTAGTCAGCACTTCTCTCTCTTGAACTTTCTAACAATGAAACTGTGGAAAATAAACATTTTTGCCTTCTTGACATTTTTTTGATAGGTCTTTCTGTTCCCACGATTATCCCAAACATACATTAATAGTGTGAGGAGGACCAAGGGAAGTGCTGACCTCATTTGTCACACTTACCAGGGCTACTGAAAGTAAGGGTTGTCACAGCCAGAACAAGTATTTCTTACATTAAGGGGCGATGACAAAGCAAAAATGCATCTGTCCTGCAGGTTTAGAGAATAAACTAAGCCCACAGTTACAAAGGGAGAAGGGCTGTTATTCATTTAGTAGTGACACTTTAGGTTGCTGCCACCAAAAGCTCATTCCCAACAGTCCAATGCTCCATCTGTCAAACAATGCATGAAACGTTATAAATGGCAGCTGATAAGTGGGAACCATTTATACAGTATCACATTGCCCTGAACAAAGATGTGGATAAGCACATGGAGCTGTCAGGAGGCATTGCCTCCTGAAGCCCCTGCAACAGGGACCGCAGTGATTAAGGGAACTGGAGTCATCCACAGCCAGAGACATCAGCATGAGCAATCCTAGCTCCAGGGGGGGAGAAAAAACCCAAAACAAACCTACAGCAGCTCAAAAAGCTCAAAAGCAAAGCCAAGTGAAATGCAAGAGCTGCCAAAGAGGTCATAGAAATATTCAGCTCAGTTAGAAACATCCCACTGTTCACTGCATCATGTTCAAATCCTGACTGTGGAGAGCAAGGTGAGTTAAGCAACTCACCCTCCTAAACACCCTCATAGTTAATCTTCTTTTATGATGGACACAGCCTTCAGCAGACTTTGGTGAGACTTCCCATCCTCGACTTTCCATATCCTCCAGGTAACATGTTCAGATTATTAATTTGTTAAAATGCTACCATTTTCTATCTTCTAACAATGTGTGATGTCTGCTCTCCATAATAAGATGCATAGTATCACAGAATTTATATATCAACACACAGTGTGTGCACCTCCAGCTTTTAGCTCCCACTATTGTGAAAGGCTAAGGAATAAAGCAGCAACCTACTTTATGATTTCAAAGGGAACAGTAACCCCTAGGAAAACACACAAAAATCTTCTGTCTGTGTCACTGGCTATTTAAAGAACACCTTCGGTATTTCCTACTGTTGCATAATAGATTCTGATTATTTTGACAGTTTTCAGTATTTTTAAATCTTTTTAAGCAGGAGCCATGGGGAGGCAGCATGAATTAACTGCACATTATTTTATTTCTGTCAGCTAATTCCTTTATCCTCCAAACCTCCATCACTTACTCCTATTCCCCACTGGAGCTGCAGCAGCTGTTTAGGAGGTCATGTAGTGTTCTGGATCCAAAAATCTGACCCTAGTTGAAATAATGAAGGGCTGCTCACCAGGTATCCCTCGAATGCTTTGATCAGCACTGCCAATAAAGCAGTTAGGAGGAGAAAAGAGGGATGGAAATGACCTTGATATGAAGGAAAAAAAGGTCTGCAGGCTCACAACTTAAACAGAAGGTTTTTCAGGTAGCATTAATAAAATTACAAACTCGCAGAAATTGCCTTTCAGAAAGCATCATGCCAGCTGAACATCATCCTGACTACAAAGTACTTCTCTGTATATTAATTCAGTCAGCATAGTTACTTAACTGGTGAGTCTATATTTAATAGGTGTTTATATTCATTAATATTTATCTCATCTTCCACAAATGAAATTAGTAACAGCACGCCAGATATTTTCTTCACACGGCTCCTGCAAATGCATTAATCACAGCAAGCCATCTCCAGAGGCAATTGTGGGCAGAGCTTGGCCCTGTGTGCTTCTGTGGCAGCTGTGCTAAAATTATGCTCCTCCCATTAAAAGAATCCTTTTTTTTCTGGATCTGGCTTTAGTTATACAATATTAACAGTGAAAATAGGAAATGAGAATTTATGGTTTCATATGCTTTCAGTTTAAAGTCTATTTAAAGCATTCTTGGGATTTTTACAAGACATCTTAAACATCCAAATCAAGCTCTTGCTGTCTATAATTGCTTTTTTAATCTTTTACTATGAATATGACACGGTGCTTTTTATTCCAACTCCAGCATTCTTTCCTTGTATAGAAGTATGGGAGGTTAGAGATGAGCTTCCTATGCGAGCTGTAAAATATTCACAAAATGGTTTGGGTTGGAAGGGACCTTGAAAATCTTCTCATTCCAACCCCCTGCCATGGGCAGGGACACCTCCCACTATCCCAGGTTGCTCCAAGCCCCATCCAATCTGGCCTTGGACACTTCCAGGGATGAGGCAGCCACAGCTTCTCCGGGCAACCTGTGCCAGGGCCTCACCTCCCTCACAGGGAAGAATGTTTTCCCAATATCTAATCCAACCCTACTCTCAATCCAAAACCATTCCCTCTTGTCCTGTCACTACGTGGCCTTTCAAATACATTTTTCCTGTAGGCTCTCCTTCAAGTACTGGAAAGGCTGCAATTAGGTCACCCATAAGCTTCTCTTTTCCAAGCTATTCCTGGGATGCTCCCTCTGGGACAATACCCTGCATGACCTTGAGCTAGTCAGCCTGTCATCACCCCCATGTCCTCATGGTTCTCCAGCAGGTTTGTAGAGAGCTTCCAAAAAACAGCAATTCTGCAGTTACCAGAGGCTGTATCACCCGTGAGAAATCTCACAGCTCTTGCTCTGGACAGTGTTGGTTTTGCCACTCAAAGTGAAGTGATGCTGAGTGAAAGGATGGGAGTCACTCAGTCCCTCTCCTCAGAGCCCCAGCCTTGTAATTGCTGTCAAATTAGTTCTGTTCATGATGCAAGAAAGATATACTTAAGGCTTTTCCTTTGCAGAACTGTTCTGGATGTCTTTTTCCTTTATAAACAAATGAAAATATAATGACAAGAAAAATTGAATAGATGACAAACAAGGAGCCTGCATTTCAAGGGATACCATCAAAGAGCTGAAGCATTTAACTACAATTCTCTTCAAATTGCTCAGTAAACAAGTCAAATTCTCAGGACTGAGGGTGTGTTAAATCTATCACTCTCCAAATAGAGAATACTATAAAAAAAAATCCAATAGTACACTGTGATTTTTGTTCCAGAGGAAACTGCCAAACATGCCCCTTGTACCAACTGTTCTCAGAAATGTTTTTATATCACTTTGGTATACACCTGCTACTTGGGCAAGTAGAAAGTGTTGCCAAAGCTTGCTGCTTGCTTTTTAAGGGACTTTGTGATCATTCTGAGAAGTTAATATTAGAAAAAACCCCAGCTATAAGTACATGGTTAACACTAGTTCTGCACCAAAAAAAGTACCTGGTCACTGAAACTGAAGGTTGATAAATGTTAACAGCAACATGCAGGGGAAAAAAAAGACCAAAACAGCCAACAGCAGCATCCACTTTTGGCCATCCAGCTGTCACTGCCAATAGCACAGGAGGTATGAAGGGATTTCCTCAGGAAGGCAGGTGAAATCACCTGAAACTCTACAGTTTAAAACAGATGGGAATGGGAAAAAAGGAGGATATTAAATCATGAATAATAAGTGGAATGGAAAACACAGAAGAAATTTGCATATCATTCCTAGTACTAACCTACACAGGAAGTTGCTTTGTGGAATCATCAGATGAGATGTTTAGATTAAGCAAGAGGAAGTAGTTTTTGGAATATCACAAGAAATACAAGAAAGGTGGGGGAATACCTTTTGCAAGGCCATGTAGTGACAGGACAAGGAGAAACGAGTTTAAACTGAAAGAGAGGTTTAGATTAGGTATTAGGAAGAAATTCTTCCCTGTGAGGGTGGTGAGGCCCTGGCACAGGTTGCCCAGAAAAGCTGTGGCTGCCCCATCCATGGAAGTGTTCATGGACAGGCTGGATGGGGCTTGGAGCAACCTGGGATAGTGGAAGATGTCCCTACTCATGGCAGAGAGTTGGAACAAAATGGTCTTTAAGGTCCCTTCCAACACAAAGCATTCTAGGATTTTATGATTCTATGAAATATATTTAAATTATGACCAAAATAATAGGAGAACCATCCATAATGCTTTTCATCAGCTCTACAGTAAACACAAAGACTATCAAAACACAACAAGCAAGCTGCTACCTGATGGGTTATCAGAGGCAAATGTGACCAATCCATCAGAATGTATCTGTCACAGGGCTCTGCCTATTGTAAATTGTGGCTGGCACAGCTGGTGACTGCATGTAATCATCATTTTTTAATTACATAAAACAATGCTTTGAAAAAAAACACAACAAACTAGAACACAAGGCTAAAATCAGGGCCCAAACATTTAGAGGTGAAGTCATGTGGAGCTGACACGGGGGATTTCCATCTGGTGCCATTGAGGTGGCTGTTGTTAAAACAATGCTTTGACACAGACTGTCAACACACAGACTAAAGAGTGCAGCAACCATCCTCACCAGAACACTGGTTACAACAGCAAGTGTGGTGAAACAAACCACTGTGCAAGCGACTACAGGTAAAAAGTAACCAGGGAAAAAATAGAAATCCTTACATTTGAGAGCACAGGTTCTTTTTATCCTTCTGCTCTTACCATTAGAGACTCATTTTAGAGGCTGCCTGCATTTACTAGATGGTGCACAGCAGTACAGCATCCCCCAATGCCATACCTGTCCCATTCCTCACACTGGAAAAGATTCTGCAGAAATCCAGAGCAGCAGTCATGCCTTTCCTGGGTTGGGAATGTGCAAAGCACCACCTCCTGCTCACAGCCAGCAGCACTGGATCCAGCACAAGATCAAGATCCAGGAAGAGCTCTGTACACCTAAGTCATGTCTTCTGGTTTCCACCACAGTGTGTTCTTACGTCAGGTCTGAACCACAGTCACCATGATCTCCAAGGCAAATTCAAATTTACACCAGTGTCTCATCAGACTCAAGCTACAGGGAAATAAGTCCAGAGCAGTTCCCCCCTCTTCCTCATGGGATAAAATAGTGGGTACAAATCCAGCTGGAAACAGCTGAAACCATTAATATTTCAAGCTGACTTGATACAAATGATAATATTTTCACATAGCAGTGGTCTGTTTTCAGCAGAACTGGGAATTATTCAGTACCCTGAACCTCTGGGTATCTGCAGCACAGGATTACACAAAGCTGCTCTGTTATATTGGAATTTAGTAAATTATGTTGTAATTTAGCTAACTCTAGAGAAAAATACCAGTACAATACAGGATTAAATTCCAGCCTGAGTTCTGAAAATGGTTCCTGTCTTTACGGCATTTTGTAAAAAACCCTTGCAGCTAAATTTACCCAAACCACCTGGGATGGCTGAAATCAAAGGCTGCAATCTCTCCCCAGCTTGGCCCAACCTGAAATATTCTGGATAGCCTTGGAAACTTTTCAGAAAAGAAAAATAAAATAAAAAAACAATCCACACTTTTGCTGAGAATCGTACTGGCATGCTACATTCCTGTTCTGGAGGGGGGAAAAATATACTGAAACACAGCAGAAACTTCTCTCTCCTGTTACAAAGGGGTAGTATAAATTTACTAAGGGGCTGCCCCAGTCAAATCTATTGAAACACACACAGAGTCAGTTCTCCCACAGGTGGGGAATAAACTGTCCCTCCATTTTACCAGCATTTTGTTCAGATCCAGCAGAAGAAAATCAGGAAGCAGGTGAGGTCAAAGGAGTACAGGGGCCTTACATCCAACCCTGGCTCCTGCAAAGCATTCCTTCTACAACCCTGTCACCCACTCTGATGCTCACATCCCATCCATGCTAACCATGAAGTTTTCTGGAGTGGAAAAGACCGCATCAGGGAATATTCACAAATCAGAAGCCAGTCTGTTTTAGCAAAGACCAAACACAAATGCTGAGGCAGCACCTGTGTCCAGCTGGTGACTCTATTCCCAACAAGTCCAACTGCTCTGGGCAGAATACCCAGTCAACCCAAACCATGCAGCAATACAGATCCACCAGCCTTTTCTTACACATCACATCTCTAATCAAAGATTACCTAAATATTAACTCAGAATAGAGGAGTCCAGAACCTGGCATCTTATGGCAGAGCTGACACAGCAAGATTTCTCCCTAGGTTTGTCAGATGCAGGAAAAATAATGAGGAGTAGAAGCAACAAGGGACTTGTGAAATCTTGCAGTTTGTGGATTATTTTTAAGAGGTGTTTCTGATAACACTGTGCTGAAGTAATGGTTTTAACATCTATTTTCAGGATCACAGCCTTGCAGATTTTCTCCAGCAAACAGGAGATACTGGTCTGCAGTATGACTACCCCTGATTTCCATGGATTTCTTTGTAATGCCTGTCTACTCTTGCTCCTACCAAAATATGCAGCTAAGTGTGCCAACCAGATTGTGGGTTTGGTGATTTTCTGCAGATCAGGCTGCCACAAGCCCAAGCAAAACCTTTCACAATGCTTTGTAAAACAAACAAAACAAAAATTAGTATCTTCTCTGTGACAACACTCACAGCACTAGCAAACACACACTTGTCTTGTGAGCCACCTCCACTCACAAATCCAAGCACAAATGGCTTGCATGGATTTGGGACACATCTTTTCCACTGACCTAATTGTGGCAGGACAGCAGCAGCTCAGACAACGTGTTTTGTTGCAATTTTTTTTCTCCTGTAGCTGTGTCACACACTGAAAACTGCAGTGAGTCCTTAATACAGCAGTGGGTAAACAAACACCACACAAAGCAGCTTGCACAAGAGGGATGTGGATGGCTCAGAGACAGCTTGCTCACATGTTTTAACAAGTGCTCTCAAAAAGAACATTCCAGGCAGTGTTACGTTTCTGCCTAAACCTCTTAGAGCATCAGTTTCCCTTTGAGTGCTTGATAATCCCAATTTGGGACTCATCAGAGGTTTGTCTTTGCAAACAGGTACTAACCAAGGGACACAGTACCCCTTATTTCACAATTAAAAAGCAAAGTTCAGCACATTTTGTTTACAGGTACTACAAATAACAGTCTGAGGGGAGTGAAGATTTTTTCAGAGTAACTTATTTTCCATATTCCATGACCTCAAACAAGCTTCTAACATCCCTGATTTCAGAACCCAGATGATCCTCAAGCAAATTCCATGCAAATCTTAATCACACTGCCAGTAAAAAAACAAAATAACAAAATCCAGCATCCTCTAAACCAGCAGTCTGAACATAACAC
This sequence comes from Calyptomena viridis, assembly GCA_013390005.1. Classification (NCBI taxonomy): domain Eukaryota; kingdom Metazoa; phylum Chordata; class Aves; order Passeriformes; family Eurylaimidae; genus Calyptomena; species Calyptomena viridis. The sequence goes on along the minus strand of WEIV01028251.1, from coordinate 245,643 downwards.
ACTGTAGTGGCTTTATTCCATTATCACCACTGACAAGTTAAGGGAACAAAAATATCCACTGTTAACTGTCACAGGGTGACTCCCTTCCCTGCAAAAACAACAACAAAAATAAATAATTGTTTCTACAATGTACTGAATTGGAAGGGACCCACAAGGATCATGGAGTTTAACGTGGATCTGCTTAGGAATCCATTTGTCAGCTCAGCTTCTCTCTGAAAACTGATCCTCACTCCAATACTGACAGCTTGCACTCAGGTAAAGACAAAAAAAGTAAACTAAAGGTGAATTGATTTATAGATAAGAATTAATAGCTCATACAAGTGAAAAATGAAGGAATTCAGTGTTTGGCTAGAATGAATGTGAATACCAATCCAGGATTATTCTGTTCTACATAATATTTAACCATGCTTTGAGACTGAAAATAACAATCATGTCATGAGATAAGAAAGTATTTAAGTTTTCTTTTATACACATAACTCCATCATTTTATAATCTCCAAAACAGCAGCAAATCTACTGTCACTTGTCTGATACTTTTAGTCTGCATGAAGTACTCAAAAAATACCCAAAAATTAACCATAAGGAGACAAGCCACCTGCCAACAAGGACAGTCCACTATTTAAGAAGCAGTGTGCACCACCATGCAATGGTATCCCACAACCTGGAGACTGAGTTAGCAGATAACCCCTGGAGCAGACCAGGATCTGAGAGAATCTGCAGGACAGGCTGAGCTCATACCACCTCAAACAAGAATTCCAGTCTTCTGTCTTCCTGCACTTCCTTTGGCAGATACCTCCTGCTGTCCTTCCCAGCTGGGATACAGTAGCTCCTCCTTTTCTTCCTTTGCACCATCTTCTGGTCTTAACCAAGTAATCTCCTCCTTCTCTTTTCCTCAGCTTCTTCAGCTTCCTCCTTTCCTCCCATCAATTCTCTGCTTTCTCTAGACTAAACAGAGAGCTAAGTGTCCCTGCCTGCTGTACAGAGCAGAGCTGAGTGGCCTGGCTGGGCAGGACGCTGCCATAGCTCACACTCTACTCAGGACAGTCACTCCTGCACTGTGGATGTTCTGGTGTGGGATAGGGATGAAGAGTTACTTGGCAGGAATGTGCTGCTGCATCACTCACCACTGTAGCAGTAGGTTTGCAGGACCAGGCAGAACTCACAGAAGATTGGCAGCTCTGCTATGCTGCTGCAGATTTCTTCCATGTCCTGGAGGGATCAGGGGTCCCAAAGAAAAACTGGCAGCTTGCTCTGGTATAGAAAGCCCAACACTATGTTCAGCCAACACCACATGTCCAGGTAAACTTTATTTATAAACATACAAACTCCTGAATTATTGTGCTGAAAAGCACAGGGACCACAGGCCCCAAGGACAAACCAACACCTCTTTGACAAGTATTACAAGGGCAACTGTTGCAAACACTATTGATGCTTCTCTCCCTCTCATGTGAAGGGAAAACACAGCTGGATATGAACTCCCCGTGGCAAAGTTCTGCATGATCTTGTATCCTCCAACGTGAGACAAGGCTGCACCGAAGTTTTGCTATGCAGTGTCCAGAGCTCTTGGCCCAGCACAGCTTTATTGTCACAGTCCTCAGCGGGCATGATTTAATGATCATCAGGACTATAAAACATCCTGACTATTTCTTCTCCCATCTGGAGGAAATAATTTAAAAGGGACATGTAAAAAGTGGAGGTTGCAAAAAACCGGCTCACATCTTCCCTCCAGTATGACACCCTAATGCAAACAGTCTGAATTTCTGTGCTAAAATTACGTTCTTTTCTTTTGATTTTTTTACTTCTCCTTCCCATTACCACACAAAGATGAATTCCTATCAGGGAGCCTTCATATCTACCTCCCATTCAATCCTGAAGCTGCCATAGACAGTGGGGTTGGACTGTCCCTGACCCTGCCACACAGGTGTTTCCTAAACTGAATCCTAGCATTTAGAAACTGTGACCACCTCTGGTTAAACAGATCAGTTTGCATCACTGCCTTTAAGTTAGTTTTTCTTTGCCTCTTTTTCCTCGAGGGGCCAGGAAACCTGGATGTGATATGGCCCTAGTTCTTCTGGAGTGACATAGTCTGGAGCATTGGCCATCAGGTCTCGTCCCCTGAAGGATTTTGGAAACGCAATGACGTCTCGGATACTGGGAGCGTCAACAATGAGAGAGATCAGCCTGTCAAGTCCTAAAAGCAGAAAACAATTTGGGAAACCACTTGAGTTATGCCTCTATATTACTTCCTCTGAGTCAGAAGAAACAGAAAGATTGAGTAGGTAATATTACTGAGCTTGAAGAAAAACAGTGAAGCAAGTAAGGGGCAAAAATTAATCTGAGCCGGTAGCAGGGAAACAGACTTGCCTCAAGAGCAGAAATGCCGACCAAAATAAAGCCTTTCAATATCACACCAAGTTCTGCAATGACAGAGACAGTGCCTTTGCAAACACAGCATAACAAAATTGGGGCAGCTGAGTGGCAGGACACTGTCAGGGCTCTGTTTGACCACGTAAGGGCTCTTGATCAACCAGTTCAGAAGGATTACAACTAAGAGGAATTCAAAAAGAACAAGAACAGGGTGACTGGATGGAGGGAAGTCACACTGAAAGACCAAAATGAAAGGTTAAAATGCTACCTTTGTTTTTTGTAGACTTTTTTGTTTGTTCTGGTGTGTTTGGGGAGGGTGTTGATGGTTGTTTGGGGGTTTTATTCTTCTTTATTTAAACCACAAATTTGCAGGGCTCTAGGAAAAAAACCCCTGACATTATCTGAATCAGTGAGCAAAATAGATGAGAGAGAAGTGAGACTGAAGCAGAGGGCAAGGGTGTGAAACACAAAGTACCATGCTATCCCACATCTCCAGACATGAAGCACAGGGATCCTGCTCTGGCTGCACAGTAATGAGGATAAAGATGACATAATTGTAAAGAATATGCAGTTTTAGAACAGCAGATAAGCTGTTAGAGCCACCAAATTGTGATTTGGTCCTTGCATAAGAACTAAGTCACACTGTGACTCTGGGGAGGAACACCCAAACTTTCTGTATTTACTGATTAGGCCTCTGTTTCCTTCCCCAAAGCTGCTGCAGAAGTGGAAGCACCATGTAAGCTCACAGTGTTACCATGTTGGTGTGCCAAATCACAACACCTGAACAGCCATCTCCATCAGGAGGAGACAAGGCCTTTCCTAATAGGCTTGTTCCTGGGATTTAATATGCCAAAAGAAGTCACAAAACACTTGCATCTGCAAAGCTACAGAGCACTTACCTAAAGCGATTCCTCCATGAGGTGGAGCTCCACATTCCAAAGCCTCAAGCAGATGGGAAAGCACCTCAGAATCCTCCTGCAAAATTACACAGTAAGTGTCACTGGACAAGCAGTGCTGTTCCTACTAACAAATCAAGACAAAGATACAATGAAGTCATCCATTGCTCAGGGCTAGGAATTATGTTTCTTTATCTGAGAAGCCCACGTGTGTTTCTTTCAGAATATTAAATGAATATTTAAATTAATTAGTCCTTTAAATCTCCAAGAGAACAGAGACATCTGTAGGTGTTACCTTCAACACTTTCTCCAGCACAAAACGCTGTTGTTCTGCACTATGAATTCTGATGGAGCCACCTCCAACTTCATTGCCATTCAGCACGAGGTCGTAGTGCTGGCTACGGACCTGCAGAGAGGAATGAACAGGCACCTTAGTGAGGCTGGGGCACAGCTGCATCTAACAACAATCTGCATAGAGAGGGCAAAGATGCTGGGAATGCAGCCCTGAAATACTACACCATTGTTCTCTCAGGGGTACGTTGCAGTTCAGGTACCAGTCCTGTTGTAGGCATGGACTGCCTGACAGACAGAGGAACAGTACATCAAAACGTGAAGCAAATGGGATGGCAGAGAACAGAAGACTCCTCACCCTCACCTCAGGCAACTCTCTTCTATAAGCTCCTTTTGTCAGGGGCACACATGGATACTGCCACTCAGAGCAAGCGGGAAGCCATCTCTTCCAAACAGATATGTACTAGATCACAGAATGGTTTGGGTTGGAAGGGACCTTAAAGACCCTTGTTCCAACCCCCCGCCTTGGGCAGGGACACCTTCCACTACAATAGATTGCTCAGGGCCCCATCCAACCTGGCATTTAACACCTCCAGGGATGAGACATCCACAGCTTCTCTGGACAACCTGTGCCAGGGCCTCACCACCCTCACAGGAAAGTGTTTCTTCCTAATATCCAATTTAAATCTACGCTCTTTCAGCTTATTTCCCCTTGTCCTATCACTGCTTGCCCTTACAAAACATCCCTCTCCAGCTCTTGTAGCCCCTTTAGGCACTGAAAAGGGCTCTAATGTCTCCTCGGAGCTGTCTCTTCTCCGTGCAGAACAACCTCAGCTCCCTCAGCCTGTCTTCATAGCAGAAGTGCTCCAAACCTTTGATCATCTTGGTGGCCTCCTCTGGACTGATTCCAACAGATATTCCTTGTGCAGTCAGTCTCTTTTTACACTAAAACCAGCTGGTACTTGTCTGGTTTTCCATCTGAGTTGCTGTAAAAGAGCCGGCGTGGGAGGCATGAAGTTATTTACCTTTGTGGGATCAGAATACAGGAGGTTGGCATCTGAAGGATGAGGGGCAGTGAAGGGGTGATGAGCAGATTCCAGTTCTGTGGGATTGTCAGCCTTTGGGAGGAACAGGGGGAAATCCACCACCCACAGGAAGTGAAAAGCTGAGGGGTCACGGAGTGCCAGCCCAGCTGCCTCAAGGAGGTTGGCACTCAACAACCGCAGGTTTCCCAAGGCAGAGCACTGCAACAGAGAGAGAGCATGAGACAGGGCAATTCCACCATCAGGGAATTGCCACTCAAACACAGACCAGGTAAAGAGTGTTCCATAAAGGCAGCATCACAGACAGCATCAGCTATAGTGCACTGTTGCCTTAAACACTTTTGCCTTGTTTCCTGAAATATATCCCCTTCCTTCCAAGGCAGCAGCAGCTCCAGGGTTTGACAAACACCGAGTAAGGAGCCTGAGAGTCCATTTTCTTCCAGTTCTTCCCTATCTACAGAATTTTTTTACACTGACCTCAAGCTCCACACATGTGGATTAAGTGGGGGAGCACATAAGTTCTACACTTTGCAGACAGAGAAATGAAGGCACAGAGAGGGAATACAACAAAATTTTGGCTATTGAACAATTATTACACCTTGTAATAAACCAACACTTGGAAAGCAACAGAGAAGGGTAGGACAGAATCTCCTACCAATGCTGCTAATAAGTCATCCACTTATGGGAGACAAAATTACCTAGCTGACCTTGTTTTCCAATCTGCTTGATGCTTTAAAAATTAAGTTGAGAGAAAAGGAGGCACTGCTTTGTTACAGGATTTTTTTGTATTTCAGCCTTTATTTCAGTTATGAGTCCTTCCCAGAATTTGACTGGGGGCAATAAAAGTAATAGGTACATTTCATGCTTTACTTGCTGTTGCTATAGCTTCTGCTCCAGAGAAACAGAAAATTAGATGATGACCTATTTTAATAATAAAGAAGAATCAGACTAAGGCCAGATAACATGAAAACCATCAGCAACATTCAACTCACACAGCCACCCAAGAAATGCCTCCTACCACTTGCTTGTGTTCACCAGCTGCCAGCAGCACCACATCATCCAGCTGCATGTTCAGCACTTGGATAAGCTCTGACTGCTGCTTCTCACCAAGAAATTTGGTAAGCAGGGACTTCAAGCTTCCATCAGGCTTGCGGATAATTTCCACAATTTCCTAAAGAAAGGTCAGATAAGTTCAGTGCAGTGCTGCCCTCTCTTGCCTTGAATCATCACATGCTCAGGCACTGACTCTCAGCTATTAAAAACTGCTCTTCTACCCTCCTCTGCCTTTAAATACACTTTGTCATTCACCCATTTCAGTAATTCAGCAGCATTTCTGTCTCACCTGGTTAAACTGGGATTTTGCAGACTCCTTTAACAGCTCCAAGTCTTTACTTTTAAGATATCTCTGGGGAAAGAACAAGAGAAGACACAGTAAAGATCAGCAAAATCCATGGAAAGCTTAACTAGGATTCAAATCTACTGGCTAAGCTGTTTCCAAACTTCTCAGATTCTTTTGTTTCTAGTACAAGTTCTTATGAGGGCTGTGGAACAGGACAGGGCCCACAGCACTGGGCTGTAGCTGGGTGTCTTCTCCAAGGGCTCCTTTCAGGAAGAGGCCTCTCTAAGTCTACACCTAGTTGCAGTTTTTTCCTCACTCACAGATAAATGTACCTGGTCAGCAGGGTCAGATCATGTCAACTAACTGCCTCCAGCCTGCAGAAACCAGGTTACATCACTGCACTGTTGATGGGGAAGGCAGAGCTCAATTTGGAGGAAGAATAGAGGGAAACCAACTGGGCTGACTCTCACACAAGAAGAAATGCAGTAAATGAGGACCTGCATCAAAATCCTGATTTTTTTCAGCTACTTGTGTCTAGAGAGGCTCCAGATTCCACTTTTGTGTTGCTCAAACACACACCTCAGTGCCCTCTCGTGGGAAGCCTCTAACTTGCACTTTGTACCAAAATTAAAGGAATACGAAGAGAAATACGATAAGAAAGTCCTATTCCTCAAACAAAAACCAGTATTTAGTGGATTTGTGTTTTTCATACAGTCCAAGCTACAGAGATGCCCACAGCCACTTGAAATCTGCTTCCCTGCCAAAATACATGGCTGTGTCAAACAATCTTACACATCTCTTGTTAGCTGTGAATTTGGTCTGTGACACTCTCATTACAAGACGTGAGTTGTGCCCATAAATGCAGTTAAAGCAAACAGGAGAAGGACATGTAACCCCCTGACCTTTCTCTGCCTAGCCCAGAGCCGTGCCACACCCACCCATTCCAATCTCTTGCCACAAGGCACAATTTATTACTGAGATGCACATCAAAAGGCTGACAAAAAGCAAGGTGAAACCCCAAGAAGCTTCCCTGTCCTCAAGGGATCCTGCAGCTCTCCTTCTACCCTTTCTAAGGATAATATTTTCTTCCTATCACCTGACCATCTCCCTTCTAACACCACTCAGCCCAACCTGACACTAATTACAACCAATCCCAAGCCCCTGAAGGACATGACTCCCCCAGTAAGAGTAAGCAACACTTCCATACCAACAAAGGAATTCAGATTGGCATTTTATTTATTTCACATAAACTGTAAGCAGGATGTAAAAGTACCACTTACCACTCCCTGAGGGATACAAATGGCTCTGACAGTGCCACGTGGGCAACTGAGTGCATTCTGCACAATCTGGATGTCTGACTGTCGTAAAACATCACTGATATCCACTATCTGGGAAAGGAAAGAGATGGGAAAAAGCAGTGGTAGTAGGAACATGAAGCAAAAAACCTGTCTTAACGCCTTCAACACTGTTTCCTTTTAGAAGCTTTTGCTCCTAAAACATTCAAGATAGATTGCTTCCTAACACTACATCATCTTGAAAATAAAATTTTATTAAAACACCCATTTTCCAAAGCCAACTGATCAAACCCTCTCTTCTCCAAGAGATGATTACCTGTACAATGACAAGCAGCAAGAATGGGACAGACCCCTTGGGTAAATTACAGCACTCAGAACTCCAGCCAATCATATATACATGATGTAAAGGTTATTAAAACACTAGCAGAAAGCAAGAGCTGCAAGTTTCCAAGGGGCAAACCCTTACCTTCATCCCAAAGCGAGTGTCTGGTTTATCAGTCCCATACTCAGCCAGTGCCTCCTCGTATGTCATGGAAGGGAAAGGAGTTGTAATGGAGCCTCTTTCCTCAGGCCAGGAATATTGCAGGAGGCCCTCTATCAGTCTCTGGATCCCAGCTTGATCTACAAATGACATCTCTATATCTATCTTAAAACAGGAAACAAGAGGGGGAATTCCACATTAGCCACAAGTCTTGCTTTCACACTGCAACTTGTAGAAGTTTCTGAGTACAAAACTAGCAAAACAATAGGCAATATATAACATGACATCATAGCATGACTTAATTAGGCTGGGGATGTGATTATGATCTCCCTACAGCCTGATGACTCAGGCAACAATCTCCTCAGAGAGCCAAACGAGGTAATGATGACAAGGACACAAGAAGCAGCCTTGAATGAACTGGGCTCTCAAGGCTGAGAAATGGGATGCCTGACCCAGCAGGACAGGAGGAGATTGCATCATCAAGCATAAAAGGGCTGTGTCTGTGAAACACACACCAAACAACCCAGTATCCCCAAGCACTAGACTTGCACAAACCAGACTAGCACAAAACAAGCCTTCAGAAGGGGAAACAGCTAAAAGCCATTTGGGTTGAGGGGGGTGAGAGGCAGCATGAGCTGGTTACCTGGGTGAATTCAGGCTGCCTGTCAGGCCGCGAACCTTCGTCTCGGTAGCAACGAGCAACCTGGAAGTACCTGCAACAGTACTTTTACTTAGGTAACAATTTAAAATACCCTAAATTATAGCCAAAAAAAACCAGAGAGAGTGCTCTGTTCCCTTTGCAACAGATGATCTTTGTTCCCATCCCTTCAAAAGCATGAAGTTTTGAGTGGAAGCAACTGTATCAGCAGCTGTATCCATCCCCAGCCCCATCTTCCAGAGGCATGCAGAGGCTGCCAGGTGAGCTGTCCCCCAATAGCAGCATACTCAACTCTTTCCCACCTTCCACTCCACTCTTGGACTTTACAAACAGCCATGCAAAATTCACAGGCAAGACCTGGCCTGCAGTTCAGTGTGTGAACAATTCCCCCTCTCCTTCAACTTTATTTGGAGAAACAAGCCTGATTAAAAGCTTTGTACACATTCACCCTGAGAACATGCTTCTCCCTGTCTCGGTCATGCTCAGCTGCCCAGTCTCACCTCAATTAGTTCTTAAGAGGCTTTTATCACACACTAGATTTTCTGCCCTTCAGGTAGGCTGTGCTCAGATCAGGTTTGCATTTAAAACAGCAGTGAAGATTTCAGCCTTCCAATAGGATACATTTCCTCTCACTGGGAGGCATTGCTATGGGGCAGAGGGCCAGGACTGGCTGAAAGTTTTTAAGGACTCCAGGTCAAAATGGAAAACCCTTGGCAGTAAGATTGTTTTGGGATGTATCTAAAACTCTACAGATCAAAGCAAGCAAACCATGGACAAGACATGCAGAGAACAACAGTCCAAGGAACTCTTACCTGTCCAGGCCTCCCACCATGAGGAGCTGCTTGAACTGCTGAGGACTTTGTGGCAGAGAATAGAACTTGCCCGCTTCCCTTGAGGGTACAAGGAATTCTTTGGCTCCCTGGCATCAGAAAGAAAATTTACACAGTTCAGCAACTAAGTGGCCTCAATTTCTGATGGAGCACAGACTGGAAGTACAAGAGGAAAGGATCTATTTTCCTCATTATGAAATCCCACTTGTGAGGAAATGGCTGTTTGTATATTACACTTAAAATCTGCTAACCAGCTTGGTCCAAAGTATCCCAAAGGAAAATTCTCCATCTTCTGCTCTGAGAGGCTAATACATAATACAGGCATAATACACCATTCAAGACATGGGTTTAAATGCAAGAGCTCCATGTTTGCTGCATCAACAATTCCTCAGCTACAGCTCTTCTCAGTGACTATTTTTTAAGTGAAAGAAAGGAATATAAATTTAGAAAATAAATTTACTTGAGCATGACAACTGTAATAACCTAAACACTGGGAAGACGGTGCTTTGAGGAAGTTTTTTGGTTTTATAATCCCAAGACAGACTTGTCTAACATCTAACATATGCTCTACAAGACAGAAACTTTATTCATTTGAAGGGTCAAAATTCAGACACAAGTTATCACCTCTCCACTTTGTCTCCTACTTTTACAAGGATCCATGGATCACATGAGAAGCTACAAGAGCTGTTATTTAGTGAGGGAACAGCAACGAAGGCTGAGTGGCAACTGACAACAAATCCACCATGAACTGCCTGTGCAGCTGCAGGAGGCCAAAAAGCATCACATACATACCCCAGGGGTTCTCTTAAAGAGTGTTGGAGTTTCTACATCCACGAACCCTGAGGAACAAACACATGCTTCAGACACAGAGGATGGGAGAACTAATACGACAGAGCAGGCTAGAGTAGGGTTAGTCAGCCAAATAGGTCATCTAGCACACCATGGAGCCTCTCCATAATCTACAGACTTTGCTGCTTCTAAGAATAATTCCTGCAATGACAGATTTAAAGGCTCTGAGCTACTCTGATGTCCTGCCAAAACTGTTGATGACAGAAGACTCCAAACAGGCTGAAAAACTGTTAATTCTCTATGCATTCTGAATTAGGCATTGCTTTTCCAAAAAGCACTTCCTGCTTTTAAGCTAAAGTCCTAAAGGAAATCCACCCCTGATATGCCTCAACTGGGTGACCAAAAAGAGGGAAACTACCTGTAAAGGGCCTTCTCTCCCTAGAATCAGTTAATTTGAAACAGCTGGCTTGCAGCATGCCAGGAGATTTCAACATGCTCTGTTCTTCAGGCCTGACAACATCCCTCTAAAGACCCCACCACAAGCAAACACGTCCTCACTAACAGGGACCAGTTTGGAGCAGCTGGTTGGGAATCTCTCCCAGCAACAGGAAACAGCAGAAGGGAGAGCTGAAATGTTGTTTGCTGCACAGTGTTGCTCAAGCACTCCTCTCACCATGGAGGTTGCACAGGTACTCCCGCATCCTCATCACCAGCCGGGACCTCAGCCGCAGGTTGTACTGCAGCTGGAAGCTGCGCAAGTCCAGGTAGCGATACTGCATCCGTAAGGCCTCCGACTTCTGGAGAGAAGAGAGAACTAGGATTCAGAGCCAAAATTCAAACTGCATGTCCAATGAAACTGATCCTAAAGCCACGGGAAGAAAGGGAGAAGCTAAATAGGGATGCTGCTCAGTTGGCACAATGCAAGCATTACCCACGATCTACACAAACATCGCCCACCGAGAGTGTTTCCGTGACAATCACTTAAAAAAACCCCAAAGTGCCCAAAGAAGTTCTGCATGCCCCGTCCCTGGAAGTGTTTTAGGCCAGGTTGGGACTTTGAGCAACCTGGTCTAATGGAAGGTGTTGGAACAAAATGGTCCCTTCCAGCACAAACCATTCTGTGATTCCGTATTTCAAACAAAAGACATTTACTGTGATAAGAGCTGCCTCTTTTTTTACACTCAAAAAAAGCCAGCATAGTCCCATTTCTTTCACTCCTCCCTTTACCATCAGTTCTTACACTGATATTTGAAATCTGGAATCACTCAAGCCTTGTTTTCTGCTTAGCTATAACTGGAAATACATCCTCACAGCAAACAAACAGCACCCCTATTTTAAATACCATCAATCCCCCAAAGCGAAGCAGGAAGAACCAGACTAAGCTCTCAGATGTTCTGCCATCACCCTGGGCAAATTCCCAATTCATTTAAAAGCCACCACTTTGAGAGGGGAAAAAAAAAAAGAAAAAATAACACCAAACACTGACACCTTGATAAAATCCTTGATTTCAAAAGGCAACTTCTTGCAGGAGTTCAGGATCTCTGCAGTCTCTGCTTTCACTTCAATATCCCCTGTTGGCATTTTCTGGAGCAAAAAGGCAAGAAAAAAAGTTAAATTCAAAACAATTGGACAAAGGTATTTCAGAGACAGTCAAAGGGAAAAAAGAAACCATATGAGTATCCTCCCTGCCTTCTAACACAGTCTACCTAACTCAAGAGAGCTTCTCCCAAGGACACATTTCTTCTAGATTTCTCTTCTGTTCAGAAAAACACAAGTCACCTCATCAAAGACAGCAGGTTCCTTCCTAGGAGAGCACTGGTCTGTACGAGAAACACGATTATTTTTTCTGTGCCTTCTCCTCAAAGGACATGCTGAGCAAAGGAAAGTCAGGCACAGCCCCTTCTGGGGCACACACATTTGAACAAAACTACCATGAGTCCCATTAGCTTCAGAAGAACTATGCAGTGTATATTCCAGTGTGCATTAGCAGCAGCCCTTAATAAAAGTAAAAAAAAAGGCAACTTGTGAGGAACTTCTCAGAACTTTCAGTTCTGAACACCAGTTCTCAGAACTAGTCTTCATTTTCTTCAATCCCAAGGGAGAGTAGACAGCTTCCCTCACTTAGCACTGAGGCACAGCAAAGTTCATTTGATCCTGCAGAACTCCTGCTATTTACCAGGGGAAAGTACATGTAACCTTCCAACGAAACCATAAATGAGTAAAAGAAATAAAGACATTGCTTGAAGCCTGGATTCTTTGTGGACATCTATAAGTGGTCAGAGCAAAAAGTTATGATCACAAATGCAGGTTCTCTTTCTAAACCTGCCAGTGAAATGTACAGGTATGATCCTGACAGATTAACCTACAGCTGATTACAATGAGAGCTAAGGAATGCAGAACATTACAAAATTATTCAACCTCTGTTTCCTATACAATGAGAACAGCAAAATCTATTCTGAGTAAGAAACAAGGTCATTGCACACTGTGGAACTTGGAATGACAGTATTTATTTTCAAAAAAATTGCCACCCACACTTTGAAAGCCTGGAACACCCAGCCATTATGCTTACAAAGGGCTGGGATACAGTTTAATTTGTGGGTGCCTGCAATGTGCTTTGAGGTTCTCCTAAGTTACATGTCACAGCAGTATTTTTACCTCATGTTACCTGAGGATATGCTGACACAAACCCCAGCATTATCCTACTATCCAGTGCTTTTTTCCACAAGGAATAAAACCCCTGAGAGACTCCACCATCCTCACCGGATTCTCCTGCCCTGGGGGCCGAGGGGACACTATTCCAGTCACTCGTATCACAGACTCCACTGGAGCATTAGACAGGAGCTTCTTCACATGGGAATGTGCCTGCAAGGAGGTGACAAAGTATCACAGAAATTCAAAGGACAGGACAAATGCACCTCATCACTTAATGGCCCATTTGAATAAAAAATCACTAAAGCCAGAGGAAACAGCACTAATGTTTCTGTTGCAGTTTCAGGTCAGGGCTCCCATAACCCTTAAATCTACCTGTGAGTCAGAGCACTTGGTCTGACCAAGTACTTGGTTGTGCTGGACCCAAGCTACCAAAGCAAAACTAAAAACACTTATTTTGGTAGCACTTACCTCATCCTGTGGAATGATGATCTGGGTCAGTCCCTGGAAATCCCTCAAAACCAGAAAGAGGTCTTGTCTGAGCCATGAAAAATACAAAATTAAAAACATTTTTTTCCTCAAGAGTTTGGTAGTTTCTACTTCTTAAAGCACTTGGCAACTGGCTACTTTCTGTACCTCGTGACTCATCTCAAAACACTTCCAGCTACTGAATGTACAGACATTTTTCCCACACCTAAACCTAACCTGAACAATTCGCTTCAGATTGTGACCAGCCCCAGACAAACAATGTGCAAGTAACCAGAAGAGGTTAATGTTAATCCACACAGAGCAGGGATTCTGGACATGTGCATTTTCCTGCTGGGAAACATCAGTCAGCTAAGCACAACTAGATGAGGAATAAAACTAAAGTTCACATGGATTAAAAAACAAATAAATAAAAATTCCAATCATAAGGCAAGAAGAACACTGGTCCCATAAAAAGTTTCACACTGCTAGACTCAATCATAAATCTTGATCTCTTCAGCTGCTGCAGAGACAGCTGCCATTGTACTTTATCCATCAAAAACCTGTCAACTGGGACATGCTCTGGCTGTCTTTAAATATAAGATCACAATGATCACATTGCAATAACCCTAACTCTGTTTCCTGGACCTCCACCCACAATTGTTCAAAGATGAGATGCTCAGGACCTCCCAAAATTAAAAAATCCCTGTAGACCACCACTGGAGAACAATGCTGGACAAAACCCAGCCTCTCTGGGCTGTGAAATGCAAAAAGGCAACTTTTGATACAAATTAACTTCATCAAAACCACAGGACCTATCTCCACTGTACAAGCACGCAGCCAGGAATAGAACATTTTGGGGCATCATCCATGCTTTTCACCCTACATTTAGAAAATGTTCAACAACATTAGGAGAAATTAGATCACACCACCTACAGCAAACTAGTGGAATTCACGTTCTGTCCTTGGCTTACTATCTTTTCTTAATATTTCTTTTTTTTAAGCAGATCTTGCATTCTTTAAAACACACATCACTACATGCTGTAGTTGAAAAGACACAACATAATTTGCTTGAAATTTAAGAACCCTATATAAAAGACACCTTCCACTAGACAAGGTTGCTCAGGGCTCCATCCAACCTGGCCTTGGACACTTCCAGGGATGGGGCAGCCACAGCTTCTCTGGACAACCTGTGCCAGGGCCTCACCACCCTCCTGGGGAAACTACTTGCTCAAAGCTGTAAGAATTGCTATAAAAATACTATTTCTTAATTTCTCTCCTATACAACAATGATGATAATACTTAACTACTTTACTGTGTTGTAATAAGGATCAATTAAGACCTGTATGTAACTCTGAAAATTTAAATAGTGATCTGGCTTGTTTCTCAACTGGTTTAATCACTTCAAAAGAGAGCAATGTAGGACATGAAAAGATAACTTGAAGCATGAAAAGAAGGGTCTGAATCCAGCCCTAGAGCATACACCAGATCTGACAAATAATCATCTCCATTTTCACTGTGGTTTGCACCTACCTTTGATACTGAATCCATCCATACAGGGTCACCTTCTGTCCCACATGAGCTGAACGCAGCTCTCCACACGTGTTGGTCCGAATGACAAAGCTGTTGAAGTCTTACATGAAAATGATAAAATCTTTCATGACTTTTGCAGATGAGACAGAAAAGTTAAAGAGTTTCCCCTCCCGATACAATTTACAGAGAAATTACTTCATATATATGCAGTAAGATACTACAACATAAATATGAAGTGAAACTACTCTAAACGTATTTTAAACAGGAATTATTTCTCTTTCTCAGTCAAACTTCCATATGGAAATCTGAACACAGCTTTGCTGCAAACTGTTGCCCCGCAAATTTCAGGAACAAGAGATGGAAAAGCCACAGACCAGTCATGAAGGTTACTGACAGATCCACATTGAAATCTATAATCATAGAGTAGTTTGGGTTGGAAGGACCTTAAAGCTCAGATAGTTCTACCCCCCTGCCATGGGCAGGGACACCTTCCACTAGAACAGGTTGCTCAGAGCTCCACCCAAACTTTCCAGGGATGGTGCAGCCACAGCTTCTCTGAGCAACCCGTGCCAGAGCCACAACCTGGTCCAAGGCCTCACCACCCTCACTGGGAAGAGTTTCTTCCTAATATCTAATCTAAACCTGCTCTCCTTCAGTTCAAAGCCATTCCACTCTGTCCTGTCAGTGTAGTTCCTGACGAAGACAGAGAAAAAAGGGGTTTGACAAGCCAAGAGTGAAACGTGCATGCAACAGACACCCAGTGTGCCCACGTTAATGGAAGTTTCCTGCCTGCAACTACTGGGAAAAGGCCTGAACCACAATTAAAGACGACTTTGCCCAGGCTCCAGTGTTCCTGTAATCATGGCTTAAGTTATAAAACCAAGCACAGCGTTTACAGAATGTGCAAGAGGTTCAGCTTGCAAGGACGAGTCTGAAGGATGCCATCACCTGGACGTATATAAGTAATTATACGAGCCAACCTCAACACCTCCATCACAGCCTTTACAATTAAAAGAGTAAAGGAGGGTTTGATTTCCAACTATCACCTCAGGCACTCAGCCACCCGTGTTGATTACAGATTGCGTGCTGCAAAGGAAAGGGAATCAAAAAGCAAAGTGAAAGCTCAGAAAAAAAAACCCAGACTAATTGGTTTTAATGTACTTTAAACCGCGATTCACGTTGAGACGCCAAAAGTCAAACAAAAACACGATTTAAAGAAGACGCTTAATAAAGTGATACAGGGAAAGTAACCTATCGCAAGTGTGATATTAATCGACTGTGTGGACTACCCTGACCTGTATCCCAGGGAGAGAAGGGCACCCAAATCCCGACGGGATGAGATCAGCGCTCCCTCCTCACCTGGAGCCGAGGGTGCGGAGGCAGCGGCCGCCCGGTGCAGCGCCCGCACCAGCAGCCGGGGAAGGGCCATCCCGCGGCTGCACCTGAGCCGGAAACACGGGAGGACCGCCACAGACCTCGGGAGTGAAGGACACGGGACGGGAAACCACCTCACAGCCGCCGCCGCCTCCTCCTTCCCTGACTCCTGCCCGCCTCAAAGATGGCGGCGGGGGCGCGCCCCGCCCGCGCGGGGTCTGACGGGACGGGGGTTCGAACGCGCCCGCGGTAANCCGAGGACGGGGCGTGGACCCGGCCCAGCCTCGGGCGGCTCTCCCGGGGTTTGCCCTTCGGACGGGCCCACGGCCGCCTCGGCATCAGCCCGACCGGCCACTTCATTCTGCCGGAGCAAGTACGGCCGGGCCGCGGGACGGGGGCGGCGGCACCTCCCTGTCTCCCGCTTTGTCTCCACCTCCGCCCTCTCAGCGCTGCCGCGCTCGCAGAAACCGGGTTTTAACGGGTTTTTTTCCCCCCACTAGGAAAGCGACGATCCGCAGAGGACAGCGATTCTCCTGCGCAAAGCCTGGACGCTGTACAGCGTGACCCCCCTGTACCGCTTCTCCCGCGGCCGCCTCAGGGACTACGCGCGGCTGCTCAGCGCCTTCATCGCCGCCGAGAAGCAGAAGGGGCTGGCGGTGCAGGTGGGCGACGAGCTGGGAATCAAAGTGGCCGTGTCCAGCCTTCCCGACCTGCAGGGCAGCGAGCAGGACCAGG
This sequence comes from Calyptomena viridis, assembly GCA_013390005.1. Lineage (NCBI taxonomy): Eukaryota > Metazoa > Chordata > Aves > Passeriformes > Eurylaimidae > Calyptomena > Calyptomena viridis. The sequence continues at coordinate 228,899 of WEIV01028251.1, read as the reverse complement.
CTGCCGTCCTGGTGCAGGTAAGGAGAGTGCCCGGCGGTTTTGGCAACCGAGAGTTGCGTGTGACGAGTTGTTTTTGCTGTCATAAAACTCTGAAAAAAACAAATGAAAACCAAACAAAAAACTACCCCCTAGCTGTATGGAGTAACTACTGCAGCATCCGCTGAGATGGAACGAAACCGAGTCCCGTCTGGTTTTAAATGGAACAGAGCAGAGCATTATGATCTTAAGCTGTGCCAGAGGAGGTTTAGCTGGGACATTAGGGGGAATTTCTTCACCTAGAGAACGATTAGACATTGCAATGGGCTGCCCAGGGACGTGGAGGAGTCACCATCCCTGGAGGTGTTTAAGGAAAGACTGGATGTGGCACGTGTGGCAAGGTGGTGTTCAGTCATAGGTTGCAAGTGCTAAGAAAAAAACTTCTACCAAACACTTGAAACTATAAAACTATTTTTGTCTAAAACAAAATAAAACTCATACTTGCTCTGTAGCATTCAAATGCTTCTTCTCCCCATCCCAGCTTTCTCTGAGGTCACAAGCTTACCCCAAGGACTCAGAAGAGAAGATCATGTGGTTGGGCTGTTTCTGCTGTGTGTATGGAGATGATCTTTCCCAGAACGTGCCACAGGACTTCACTTGTTTACCTCTGTTCCTGTCCAACGGGCCGGAGAGTTACACATCCATGGTTGGAAGCTGGTTCCAGAAGACTTTTGACTGCAGCTTCCGCCGTTTGACCATCAGCCCCCTCAACCTCAGCTGGATGGTGACCATGTGGGCTGGATGCAAAGTGGACAAAGCTGCCTCTGCTGTGGAACTCATCTTCTCTGTCCCACGCCTGCCCCACCCTCTGGATATTTCATATGCCATCCACCCAGAGGATGCTAAGGCTCTGTGGGACACGGTCCAAAAAACTCCAGGAGAGATCACCCAAGAAGAGGTGGATGTCTTCCTGAACTGCCTTTACTCTCACTTCCACAGGCACTTTAAGATCCACTTGTCAGCTGCAAAGCTGGTGAAGGTTACTACAGCGATTGCGTCAGCACACTGTGATGGGATTATAAAGGTGAGGCTTTAAGTAGCAGGTTGTCCTACTGCTGGCCAAATAAAACAGCTGCACCTGAAGGTTTCACGTTTCTTTTGCATGACTTTCTGTAAGTTGTTGTTAAACCCTCAGCTTTTACTAGTCCTAAGTAGTTCTGGAGCTGGGGCAGCTGTCAGTACAATATTTTACTGCTGTGTTGCAGCAGCAGCTACTAGTCCTGGGCTAGAAACAGGTGTATTAGCTGTGGTATGAATAGGAAAGTTTCTTTGTCCAGGAAGAATTTTTTTTGGACTTAAAAAGATCCCAAATTTAACCAAAAGCCTTTAAAAAAAGTTCACTAGCTTTCTAGTATTGTAGTTACTAAGACACAGGCAGGAGACTCCTCCACATGTGACCTTTTCCATAAAGGTGCTGGTCTTCCTGTAGAGGTACCTGTATAATATCCTTCCAACCATGGAGAATTAATCCTTCAAGCAATACAGTATTTTCTTCTGAGCTAAACAACAGTTTGTGTAAATGCAGTTGCTTAAATCTAGCCTGTCTATGATCTGCCTCTGGTAAGGTAGCTGCAAACCACAACATTTTAGTGTTACATTGCTGGATTTTCTGTAGTAGCTGAAGCAACTTTTTATGTTGAGTTAAATAAACACAAAGTATCTCAGGCTTTCTTAAGGGTGCTCTTGTGGGAATGAGTGTTGTGTAAATTCAGTCATGGCTTTTCATAGTGGGGCTAAAGTTCAAGTCATACATAGATTCAGGGAAAATAGAGGAATCTTTGGATACCTTGCAAACAACAGAGCAGCTGACCAAGCACAGGGAACACTTGGTAGTTGGCTTCCAAACCTTTAAGGGTGTGGAAATCTGGCAAATGCAATTTTTTTTGTCATGCCTTTTTTCTTTCTTGCAGATTCTACACAGCCAATACCTCTCCAACGTGCTGATGCTACTGACAGAACTCGCAATCTCTCAGATACAGTGAGAGCCATTCCATCAAGTCTTCATGCTAAAAAGGCTTCTGTTGGATGGTATACACTGGGAAACTAACACAAAACTCACTCCTGCAGCATCTTCTTTCCTCTCATGGTGGATTTCCAAAGCTGGGCTGTAACTCCTGCACTGGGCTCTGTAACAAGCTGTAACTCAACAACTTGTGCAACAAAGACAAGCAGACATTTTGCCCTAAAGAAGGGCTGCAGCACAAACTTGTGATAGCTCCTGAGCACCTTCGTTTTACCAGTGTCACTCTCTTCATTTATGTGTAGGAAACAAACTCTGCAAATTCTTGATGCAACTTACTGACTGGTAGTTCTGTTGTCTCAAAGAGCAAGTTGGTTTTCATTTAACTAGACAGCCTAAGAGAGACACACCTCAGCCTTAGCTAGACTGTGACTACTCTTGGGCCAGTCTAAATGCAAAGTTCAGCACACCTGGAGAAAAGATGAATGCTGTGCAATCCAGGGCAGAAAAATCCAGGTTTCTACCTCCCTTTGTAGCCTGTTAAGGCCACTTGGTAATGGTGATAGTGTTCATGTACATTCCAGTTGGGCATGTGACTGACAGTAGCCTTATGTCCAACCTGTTGGTCCTCTGAGATGAATTAATAGATAGGAAAGTGAGGTCTGTGGATAAGCTAGCTTTGTCCTGTTGTTTTTAATATTGGATGTGATCCTGTAGTACAGAAAGCTCTTGAGGTGGGAGCTGTGTGCTCAAATTTTATATTAGATCTCTTCTTTCTACAGCAGGTAAGAGTTCAGAGGGCTAGTGCACAGTGCCTGGCTAGAGATTAAAGTGGCAGAAAGGAAGTAGTACCTGCTAAGTCCTAGGAATTTTGTAATCCAGTACTAAATAAAGAAAATATTTTCCATCTTTTGCCAATAGACTGGTCTAAAGCAAAGACCACCTATGCCTAATTAAATATGTCCTTGCATAGTGCTTATTTCCAACTATAGCTTACCTGACTAAACCACCACTTGTTACCTATTAAATAATTCTGTGAGCAGCAAATTTAGTCTGGTTTCTTGCTTCACACTTGTGCAGCATCTCTAGGCACTGATGATTTGTGCTGTGACCTTCTCCCTAAATAGGGATGCAAGTTTCCTTTCTTTTTCCAATGTAAAACTGCCTAACATAACTGCCTATTTCCACGATTAGACAAAGAAACAAGCACTTGTTTTTAGATTCTTTACTAGTTGAAGATGAATTATTTTTGTGTGGCAAGGTTGCAATCTGTGGTAACTTACCCTGGTAGAAGCAGCTAAGTGATCTTCTGAAGGTCTTGACAGCTCAGCAGCTACTTAAACTATCACTTCTGGTGCTTTAGTTTCCTTTTTATGAAATATCTTAGACAAAGTTTGCTATCTGGAATCAGAAGAGCAATGGACAAGGGAGTAAAAGGTGTGACAATCAGTGGCACCTGTATTTGATTTGGAAACAGGACTGTTACACCCCGGGGTTTAGTTTTAAATCTAATGCTCAGCTCTTTCCAACAAATTGGCATAAACTCTAAAAAACTCAATTCTGTATAGCCTCTTTTAACCTCTTCCTTGTCCTCACTGATAACTGCACTGAAGTGAGCAGAGACAGATTTAGCCAGACAGCACAGATGTTTCCTTCCAGAAAAGGCTGGTCCTGAGTGATGTGCTTCTAATTGAAGGGTAACACCAAATAGCAGAGTTTTAATCCATTTTACTTGGACTGGTACCTAGAAAAAAACCTCCAGCATCTGTGTCCACATAAACCACACCCACTGCTTTCACCCCAAGGAACAAACCAAGAACAGCATAGAAGAAATTTATTAAGATAGCACTATTTATACAAGTTACTCATGCTAGAAAAAAGCATAAATGATACATGTAAACATTTGTTTACAGAATACTTGTTTTCCTTGTAAAGGTGCAAATGATCTTCATATGTAAACACAAGAATACCGACCTTTAGGGTGAAAGGGGCTTTTAAAAAAAGGTTTAATGACCCATTTATGACTGTAGTGTATTTTTTACTATATTCAAGCACATTAAAGTCTGAGTTACATGAATCAAACTATGAAGTTAAAGAACTTAAGATGTCAGCACTGCCTTTTTCCATCTCAAGAATTTACAGTCCTCTTACTCTCTTTAAAACCAGATTTAGTAAGGTCCACAGTTAGATCAGGTGCAAAAGGTCATTCTTTCATATTCAATAGAAATTACAGTACAAACAGAACTGTTGAGTCTTGAGTTCCTCCTTCCTCTCCCCCCACCCCTGGGTACCTCCAGTTACTCACAGTGCCAGCAAAGAGTCTTTCCCTGCCAAAAATCTAATGAGCCTCATACCTTTCCCTGCTCTAAAAATACACAGGCAAAGTGCACAAAAATCACTAAAAGGGAGGGTACCATCTCATAATGGTCTGGAATTCTAAGAACAGATATGAGGGCAGCTAAGGTGATGCTGGTCTAAGCTTTTCTCAGCAGGAAGGAGCTGGCTGTGGGTCTGCCCTTCTAGCAAGAACACAAGAAGTGAATGCCAGAATTACCAGGTGATACCTGCATCTCAGCTTCAGACAAGGACTGATACCTAGCAGGCAACAGAAGGAAAAAGGCTTTTATAAGTGAGCAACAGCTAGTTGTTTCTAGGTTCACATACAGGGGAGAGGAGAGACAAAAGCTGAACTTTTGTACCATAGACTGTACAGTAAAAAGGCATCGTTTGAAACCCTTTTGCCTCTCACCCTTTTTGGGCACTTCACTGATTCAGTCGATAGATGAGAGTTCCAGTTCTACTTCTTGCCTCCAGCAAGACTGACAAGATACTCAGGCACCCATCCTCACAGCTCTCCTGTACTCTAAGAGACCCTAAATCATACCACAAGGGTTGGAACCACAAGAGCTGGCAGGACACGGCCCTGCCCAAAACACCAGCTGGTCGAAACACAAATTCCACACGCACATATACATATATATAAAATACATTATATATATGCACAAATATATATGTATACAAAAAGCTGGAATTATCGCTGTGAGCGACACAAAGAAAATACATGATACAAATTAAATGAAAAAATAAATATACTCTGTGCACAGAAAAGCTTCTGTGCAAAGGTGGCACCTTGCAGGTCAAGTACTTTTTTTGAAGCTCTCTGTAAATAAGGCAAAAGCAATGTTTTCTGTATCACTTTTCTCTTTCGCCCACCAAACAGCTGCCACATCCACTGCTCACAAAAAAGCAGGAAACCCTCCTCCTTGCCAGACTCCCAGTACAGCATATAGTCTCTACATCAGCATCGTTTACGCTACAATAACTGTTACAGTTTGGTTTATTCAAAAAATGTAGACTACTTAGAAAAAATACGGACATAAGCAACACTTCTACTTTTGTCCAGTGGTTCCCTGGAGTCTGACAACGTGGTCTCCCGTTGGGCACACTCTCACAGAAGTCATTTCTGTAATTCCATAGAAAGAGTCACCGGCAAAGAGTTACATTGGATCTAGACCGTGCATACTAGAGCTGCAAAGAGGTCCAGTGTCAACAAGTCTCTTCAGTTTTTCTAGGAATGAGAACCAAGGGGACTCCCTCCCGCTGGATGCTTACCATATATGGGATTCACAGTGTGTCATTTTGATAACTCCTACGCCTCCTCCCAGCCGCCGGTAGTTCATCCCGCCATACAACCTGCAAAGACAAGGTTTGGGGGTCACACTGCTTCAGATCCTTCATGGAAGCACCATGGGAACCTGTCCTTGGGAACACAGTTTGGAGCTATCATGGGAAAAAACCCGACCAGCCCCGGGGAGCACATTTAGACCATCGTTAGTGTCTGTTTAAAGTGGACCATGAAGATGTTGGGTGGCACTCATGTTACACACCTCCAGGGTAAACAGCTGTACTTGCTCAAGCCTGTCTCTCTCAAAACAGAAACTGCTTCTCCTTTTGACACCAGATTTCTATTATTCAAGTAATGACTTCTTTCTCCCTGTCTGAATATGCAAGAAAAGAACTGTGCAGGCTGTAGCTGACCTTGGGCTACATTTTGGGTAACACGAGAGCAAGAATAGCTCTGCTCCTCACAATTCAACTAATTTCTTTTATATTTCTAATACCTTAAATTCACTGCTCCAGCCAAGATGTAACACATCCCAAGCACCGTGTGTTTACTGAAATGGTGCCTGCATTCATATGGATATCTGATCCCTATAGACTCCAGCATCCTACTCACTCCAGCTGCATAGTCCCCTCTCTGCCACTGCAGTCTGCTGCAGAAAAAGGAGAAGTTCTCCAAACAACTCCTACCAATGCAGTTTGTTAAAGCCAAACTGCATCAGAAGCATTTCTCAGTCAAACTACACAAATAAAACATATCTTCATGGCCCAAGAAGTTCAGCAAACAGAGAAAGAGAAGACCACAGTAACTGATCAGCTATATGGAATTCAGTGGAGAAAAGAAACACAAGCTAAAATACCTTAAACAAATCTCTCAAACTTCTGTGAATGCCTGTCCAGGCAGTAACTCCTGCCTCTAGACATCCCATTACTGGGAATAGCTGAAACCATCCAGCTGAGGAATCTGAAGTACACAATACCCTCTACTCAACTGGTTTCCCCTGCAGTTCAAAAGACATGGTCCATGGCTCAACAAACAGAGGGAAATTCCTCCATTGCTGCTTGTGACAGCTTTTCACAGCAGGAAAGGGTTAAACTACTACTATCACTAGTAGGAATAAGGATATTAATTTCTTTCTGTTTCCCACCCCTGCCAGATTACTACAGCAGCAAGAATACCCAGAGGATCTTGAAACTTTATACTAATTTGATTTAGGAATAAATACACAAGCAATTGTTGTCAAGTATAGTAATGACTAGAGAGGTTATTTTTCCTACTTCTTTTATGCCCAGTACATATTTTGGATCAGCAATTTTGTATTATCTCTCTCAGCTTGTACATCAGATGGAATTTTTCCAATTGCTGTCTTGCAGATTTAAGGGAATGAAAATCTGAATTTCAGGTGTTCTGTTTCAGCTCCTCTAAAAGGATTTGGAAGTCACAGCCACAGCCTGAAAGCAAAAAATTAGCAGGCTGAATTCTACATTGTGGCTGTGAGTTCCTTCTGCTTAGGGCAAGATTATTTTTATTAGGAAGCAGGAGAGACTCAGCCCAAAGCAAACAGAAGGGGCATACTGAGATATTTTTCACAATGTGATTCTTTCTTATACTTTCATGAAAGGCAACAGCCACCATGTGAGTGTTGTGTTGGCTCTGCCACACCTCAAGTCTTCACCATGGTGTGCATCACCTTTCTAATCTGTCTGGGACAGCTCCAGCTGGACTTCCCTATTGGATTGTCTCCCAAACTCAACAGTTACCTACCTCCATGTGTTAGCATCTGGATCAAACACCTCAATGGTCTTCAAGTACGTTGTGCCATCAAAACCCCCGACTGCCATGAGCTGTCCATTCACCACGGCGAGGCCAACCTGCAAAACAGCCATCACAGACAGTAGCTACTTAGCTGAACGTCCTAAAAAGAAGGGTTAAAATGAAAATATTAATAAAAGGATCTAATAACCATGATTGGTGAAAGGCAGCCTGCAGCAGAGGGTTGGAGTTTGTTTTCTTTAGGGTGTGGTACGAATAAAATACCTTAAAAAATGAGACATGGATAGTTATATATCTCAAAATAGAGAATCTCTTAAGGAAAAAGCAGGAGGTTACCCTTATTGCCAGCTACAATAAGTAGATTCATTTGAATGATAACAGATACAGGAGAATCTAAGCCTTTTTCAGACAAAACTTATGTTCTGGACCAAAATTCTTCCCTAAGTGTGACATGTATGCACCAAAATATCTACCAGCCCATAGCCTGGAGAACTTGCCTAGAGTAGCAAAACCACAGGTAAGCCCCTGGTCCCAAACCTCTCAGGCTGGGGTTTGGACCATCTGTGAGCACCTTGTCCTCCAGCCTTTCTCCAGGAGCACAAAATCACTGAAATGTCAAATAGATGATCACTTCCAGTGGAAAACATATACTATAACACAGAAAGAGCAGGAACACAATGTAAAATAGTCCTTCTTTTGGCTTTGAGGAAGTCAGAAGACTCAGAAGGGTTGCAGATACAGATGCATCTGTTTAGCAGTTTCTACTGAAAGAAAATATAGAAGCAGCTGATAAAAAGTCAATGCCTAACAAGTAACTAAAATGGATAGTGTTGGAGAGCATACCATGTGCTTTGAGGACAGAAACAAATACGTGTTCTTTGCCTTCAAAACCAGTAGTTGCTCAAATTGTTCTTCCTACTTGCCTCACCAGACACAAATACTAAAATACAGACAGAATCAATCCAGTCTTTACTATATAATCCAATATCCAATGATAAATATTCATAACATTTGCATCTGCCCAAACATGATGACTACTTAAAACACTGTGTTAATCTTTTGTTCACAAGTCTACAGAAAGCACCAAAATTAGCAGTTGATGAGAACATTCTGTCACTCTCCATACTCACAGGATTCAGTGAGGAGACAACAAAGTAAGTGAAAGCCCAGAAACCCTGTTCCCACACACACCTCAAGGCCGCTGGAAATTTGTATCTAAACATGTTTACCCAGTTTTCCAGCTTTTTCCTCTGGGCAAGTGGGTATTTTCACCTCCTAATTCATCCAGAGAGACACAAACACTAATTCTGATAGCGTTCTTTAAAAACATCTCATACCGAGTATGGCTACATCACCAAGGAAAAACCTAAAATGTCCTTTGCTTTAAGCCTAAGTCATTGACTCCACAGAAGGGACCAAAAATCTTTAAAAAGACCCTCAAATGGCCCCATTTTCCCATCCTCAAGCACTTGAAATAGCTGTCTAAGGCAAGACATGACTAACACTTCATCCTCTAGTCTTGCTAGAGAGCTTTTTGCAAACCTTTCCCCTCAGAATAGACTCAAACAGGACTCAGAGGAAAAAAAACCTCCCAAGCTGACACTCTACCCTGTGCTCTCCCCACGTGATTTTGCGTGGAATGGACAAGCAAACCAAGCCAAACTCACTCCGCTCCGGCGGGACGTCATGGCCACAACAGGAGACCACTGGTTGGTGCGAGGGTTGTACCTCTCAGCACTGCTGAGCTCTGTGGTGTCATCCCTGCCTCCCACAGCGTAGATCATGTCCTGGTACACTGCACAGCCCAGGTGTTTCCTCCTCGTGCCCATGGGTGCGATGGTGTGCCAGCGGTTCTCCTGGGGATTGTAGCGTTCCACTGTGGAGGAGACAACACGTCTTGGGACAACCGGGTTGGGAGGCAGTGAGGGTTTGCACTTTTGAACCCTCACCCTAAGTCTTGCTGTAAAGACACTACAATTTCCACACATCAAAAATACAATAAACCAGTGTCTTCTCTCATTTCTTCCACAGAACACTTACTACTTTCTCTCCTGTCTCCAGCCCTGCACAATCAATCAGGTTTAGATCTTCACTCACTGGCAATGCTACAAACTGACCTGCATTACCCTCTTGCAGCAGTTTTACCTTTTGCACCTTCCTTCCTACAGCAGAAAAGGGTTGCTGCAGGAAAAAAAGATGTGCTTGCAACTGCTATGCAAATGATCAAATCATTGCATTCAGAACACCCTGCCAAATGTACCACTGTGTGTGTCATATTTTTCTTCCTCAATGAGGTATTAGGGGCTCACAAGCCTGGAGAGCGAATTACTGTATGGCAAAATAATATTTAAAGAAGAAGAAAAACACCTCAAACAGATCACTAAGATATTCAACAGCCATCTGGGGACACTAAGGACAAACAGGACCTTGACAAGCACTGACTGGAATTAAGGGACAGCAAAAGACATACCAGTATTGAGAGGAGATGTTCCATCAGAGCCTCCCACAGCATAGAGGAAGCCTCCTAGCACAGCCACTGCAACTCCCAGGCGCCTGGTGCTCATGGAAGCCACTCGAGTCCATTTGTTTTCTTTGGGATCATACCTGGCAAAAGAATAAACACCAGAGCTTAGTGAAGTCTTGGTATCTTCACAAAGGGGTAGCAAGACTGGCCTGGACTCTGTGATCCTTGTGGGTCCCTTCCGACTCAATGTTCCGTGATTCTCTCCAAACAAAAATTCCTGTAAGATTCATATAATTTCTACCTCCTCTCCAGCTCATCTACATCAACCCACACCTCCTAGGAGACCCTCTTCTCCCTGGGCCCCACATTCTTCCCCTTTTTTAGGTAATTAAGAAGTACCTTTCCACAATGTTGAGACAAGAGACACCATCCTGGCCACCCACAGCATAGAGGTAGCCTCCCAGAACTGCTACTCCAACACTGGTCCTGCAGGTACTGGTGGGGGCCACATCACTGCTCCACTGATTTGTTTTGGGATCATATCTGAAAAAACACACCAAACAGCACAAATTACCTGTCTATGTCTGCTTCAGGCTCTCCCATACTTGGGAGCTACTAATGCTGTAAAAACTGCCTATCTTGAGCTTAAACTGCAACCCAGTTCTTTGTAAGTTGGATAAAACCCCTGAAGTGCATCCAGTACATGTTATTCAAGGGATGTTCAAACTGCAGCTTGAGATGATTCAAGCTGAAGATCAAAGGTTCAGGTTCCTGAGACAGCAGGTTAGCAGGGACTGCCTGGCATGTGGTGACTTGCAGCTATGCAAAGAGCAGCAGCCAGAGTTACTTTGCTCTGTGTTCTCTGCAGTTCACACAGGAACTCGGCCAGCACTGGGACCTGCACTTCCAGATAAAAGATGAAAGAACCAGATGCGCATGGGAATCCAGAGACAAGGAAATATGGTGCACAGCAAGAAAGTGCAGGACGTGGGAGATGTAAGGCTGGAGTCATGATTTGGGAATCTGGGAGTATGCAAGGAGGTAGGTGGGAAGAAGGGGAGGCCTGAGGAGGGAGGAGATATTTGTATAGCTCATTGGATTTGTTACAGGGCCAAGATTTCGAGTACTAGAAGATTTGAGTCATGATTTTAAGTTTTGAGTCATGTGGCTTTTAGGCATGGGAATTGACATATGCAGCTCTCAGAAACAGGAAGTTTGGTAAAATTTGTTTGACTTAAGTCTTTCACAGGTCTAAAATTGACCTATTTTCCTTCTGTCTAAGTGTCAAGATTCCTTAATTCTCTAGTTGTCACTCCACAATAAAATTCCAGATCTTTCCCTCAACATCTAAGAAATGCTTAATGTAACCTCACCTTCCTCAACAATGCTAAAAACAAACCAGCAATTGCAAAGGAGGTTAACCAGGATCATCACTCCTCCCAACAATTATACTCAGACCCATCTCTTAGAGAGTCCTTCCCTATTCCAAAGGCTATGGCTTGTCCCATTAAGATGGGGATAACATGACACAAGCTGCTATGTATGAAGTCCCAAGTTCAGCAGCAAGCCAACACAATATTAAAGGAGTGTGCAAGGGAGGAGGGAATGTAGATAACTTGTTATATAAATTTCAGGTTTTCAGCAGAACAAGAATACACTTGGCAAAATGAACTCATTTCTAAGAGGCTGCACCCAGCTTTAAACGTTGTTTTAAACATTCTGCACAGTGACCTTATGGAGACATACCTTTCCACACTGTTAAGATAAGAAGAACCGTCATGGCCTCCCACAGCATAGAGGAGATCATCCAGAACACTGACTCCAACGCCACAGCGCCTTTTGCTCATGGAAGCCACCATCCTCCACTCGTTGGTCTGAGGGTCGTAGCGCTCCACACTGGAAATCGCGTCCCCGCTACACCAGCCCCCCACTGCAAACAAACACACACAAGAAACAGTGTCATAACACCCTGAGCTCATGTACTGCATGTGCTCCTGGTACATGGGCTCTGCCCAGAAGCCCCATATCTGAGGCATTCTGAGGTTTATAATTAGGAAACAGAATGTGCTTTTTCAAGAGCCTTAAGTTTGGAAATACTGTGGTGTTCACAGTACCAAAGAAAATCACATCAGCAAAAACGTGTAAGTTAACTTGAGCATCCAACTGTTAATTCACAGGTCACTTCAGAAATAATGTTGTGAAGATTGGCCTTATGGGCACACTACCTCCAGAAAATCCTGCCTGGAGTCTCATGGCCTAAGCCAGCAGAAGCAATACAGAATCACAGAACATACTGAGATGGAAGGGATCCACTAGGATCAAAGTCCAAGTCTTGCACAGGACAGCCCTGGAGGTCACTGTCCTGTGGCTGAGAGCACTGTCCAAAGGCTCCCTGAGTTCTGTCAGGCTTGGGGCCATGACCACTTCCCCAGGGAGCCTGTTCCAGTGCCAGACTGTGCTCTGGGTGAAAAACCTATTCCTAACACTCAACCTCCCCTGGCACAGCTCCATGCTGTCCCCTCGGGTTCTTCTGCTGGTCACCAGAGAGCACAGACCAGTGCCTGCCCCTCTGATTTCCCCCATGAGGAAGCCGCAGAGTGCGATGAGGTCTCTCCTCAGTCTCCTCCAGGCTGATCAAACCAAGTGACCTCAGCCACTCCTCCCATGGCCTCTCCAACCCTTCATTATCCTCGTAGCCCTCCCTTGGACACTACATACACACCTGCAAGGATACACACCTGCAAAGAGCACCTCTCCACAGCGGATGGGTTTGCGCGGCCTAGTTCTTGGTCCCTGCATCAGCGGCCGCTCTTGGGGCAACAGCAGATAGTTTTTAGCTTCATCCACTAGATCCCTGTGCAAGACAGGAAAATATTAATCCCCAAAGCTCCCTTGATACCAGTTTCAGGAGAAGGTGCGAATCAGAACTGCTGGGAAGAGCAGCCACCACTAGTCATGATCTTCAGGTATTCACAGGCACACAAGTGCATGAATAGCTGTAGTTAAAATCCACACTGTCACCTAAATACTCATCAGTTGTTTACAAGCCATTTACACAGTGACAGCAGTAAACCAGTACCAATATTTGGCCAGAGTTAATAATAGATATAGCTTTCTATAAAAAGACTGATAAAAAACTATGACGAGAAATTTGTCAGGCTTGTACAGAAAAGAAAAACCCAGTCTGCCTCAAGCTAAAACTTAATAATCAATTGTTTTGCCTCAGAACATAACAAGAGTTGGAAAGCACACAAATACATAATTCACACACAACCAACAGATGGAGATAGTACCCTTCTGATGAATATTTTCTCCATCAGCTCTGGCCAGCTCACACTGTCCATCCATTCATGACTTGCCACCTGGACTAATCCTAATATTCCAAACCCTTGAATAAAACAAAAAAAAAAAAAAGAACAAAAAAGTGCTCCTTCCCTCTACAAATGTGGAATTACCCCAGTATGAATGCTTATTCAGGGAGAGAACAATTCAGCCTATCCCCTGAACTTTTTTACAATAAGCATTAAGATAAATGTTTGCTTTATGGATGATACAGAACTCTGTAGAACCAGAAAGGTGAGACTCGTATCATAAGAGGAGGAAATTACAACTTCCCTGCATTAGCATTGGGGGAAAGAGCAGACTCTAATCCCACAGACCAATTCAGTTATCAAAGTGCAGACGTTTTACACAAAAAAACTACTTTAAATCTTACTGAACTCATCATGAAAGCCATGCAAGAACTAAGCTGTAATAAAACACCATGACTAGAGGAGGGGAAAAAAAGGCAAAATGGAAATCAATACACTGAAAGGTCTTTCACCAAAGTTCACTATTTCACTGAAAATGTGAAAGAACAAACACTTCTAGGGCACACCACCGACTATTATGGAAATAGAAAGCACTTTTTCCTGCATCTCCTCTCCTCCCAGTTCCAAAAGATGAAATTGTCAGGCATCACCCACTTTCCACTGACAAATCAGCAGAGTTTTAGAGAACAACACAATCCAAATCTGTGAATCACTGAGGAGATTTACCGGCATTCCTCATCACTCTTAATTAGCGGATCAGAACCCACTGTACCCACAAGAAACTTGGGACTCAGCAGTGGCAGACGGACATGCTGCAGGACCTGAAACACAAAACAGAACATAGGTGGTGAACCACATATACTCATGGAGATGCAAGAAGCCAAATGGAAAACAACAGAATCATATAATGATTTGAGTTGGCAGGGATTTAAACATCATCTGGTTCCAATTCCCCTGCGCAGATCCTCCACTAGACCAGGTTTTGCTCAGAGCTTCATCCAGTCTGGCCACTTCCAGTGATAGGGCAGCCACAGCTTCTCTGGGCAACCCGTGCCAGGGCCTCATCACCCTCACAGTAAAAAATTTCTTCCAACTATACAATCTAACCCTGCCCCTGTCAGTTTGAAGCCATTCTCCCTTGTTCTGTCACCCTAGGCCCTTGTAAATGTCTCTCTCCATCTTTCTTGCAGCTCCCTTCAGGTACTGCAAGGCCACAATTAGGTCATCCCAAAGCCTTCTCTTTCCCAGGCTGAACAATCCCCATTCTCTCATCCTTTCCTCATCTTTCTAATCAATTTGGTGGCTCTCCTCTGGACTGGCTCCATAGCAGCTAACAAATTTTGATAAAGACTTAACAATTCCTCTGGCAAACACACAGTCATTTACACATCTCAGCCTTGGCACTGTTATTAAATGCAGCACCATCTTACAGCATCTTTGCTTTTTAAATACACCAATTTAGATACCCAGAAGAAAATCAGTCTTTGAAAGGGGACAGTGGACACTGGACCTATTAACAGCAGAAATTAAGGTCACAGTTGGAAACCCTTAAAAATGATAGATGTCAATACATCTGCCTGAACACTAATTTAGTTAGTTTTATCAACCACTTAGCTCTGTTAAACCTGAGTGGTACTGCAGAGCAAATGAACAATAAGGAGTAACACACCTTTCACAATGATTTAGAATTTGGAGGCACAAGCAGACAGAGGCAAACAGTTATAAAAATATTAAGAGCTGCCTCAAGAACAGCAGGTTTTTCCAGTTTATTTATTTAAAGCCATTTTCAAAAGCTTTCCAGTAAATAAAGTTGCATTTAATGTCTATTTCCAAAGCAGAAACACTGAGGCAGGCAGACGCTCACCTCTTTTGATCAGCCAGCCCAAGACATCAGAGGCTTTGGGCTGACAGCTTTGTCAGAATGGGTTCTGCTCTGTGAAACGCCTTGGCTTAGATGAAGCACTGCATTCCAACAAAACCATTCTGACAAGCTCCATGAAGGCTGAGGCACAAATCAAGCAGAAGAGCTTAAAGAGGCACTGCAAACCAAGACAAGCTTTTTCTTCTCCACTGTGGTTTTGATACGACATCCGAAGCAGTGCAGTCAGGTTTGTCTGGACAGACTGCTGTAGTGAGCTAGTTTGGCAAGTTCTACCTGGAAACAAATCAACAAAGCCCCTTTTGAAGGCCCTGGTGAGTGCAGATGAAGGGACAAGGGAAGCCACTCAACACAGCTGGGGGTCAGAGAGAATTTCAGTGGCTCTGCATGCATTCAGAACTGCCGTGGCACCACCCTATCAGCCCTCCCCAGTTTCCCCCTGGATAAAGCAGCCTGGAATGGTACTGTGCTCAGGATTACCTGTGGCAGCTGAGGTCTTCTTTCCTGAATGCTGTATTTCACCCAGGCCATCACAGCATTGAACACCTGCTCTTCACTGCGCACATTTAACTCGTCACTGGATATAATGTCTATGAGCTGGTTGGCAGGAAGCAGCATGAACTCCTCACTCTCCATCACCTGGGAAAGGAAAGCAGGAACAATGTAAGGACAGTGGCCAAAGCACCACTCCAGCACTTCATGGATTGACTCAGTAAAACACCAAATACCCACCAGTTTTGATATCACCACACACGAAGGGTTTGCTGCACAGAGCAGTCTGCAGTCAGTCCCTACCAACACAACAAGGCACTTTTAGACAGGGATGAACGTGAAAGGGAATTTCACACCAAGTTTTTTTATAGGTCACTTTTAAGGGGTTAAGCCACACAACACACTGATCAGGCGGCAAAATTTAGGAAAAACAAAGCCCTTCTTTAAAATCAGTTTCCTTGTTTTCTGTGTCTAATATATAAGGCAGAAACAATACTGTGATAAATACGTGACTCAAAAGCTGTATTGGAGTAGGGAGATTCACAAGAAAACCAAAACAGAGCACAAAAATAAGAGTTTCAAACAAATTACCAGAGGCATTGCAGAGAACATAGGAAGTCTGAATGCTGATTTGTAGCAGACAGAAAATATTTCAGGAGAGGGACTCATCTGATCCTGCCTCTTTCAATTGCTCTAAATATATACATGGAGTATGCACAAGTCGAGATGCACTAAAGAGGGAATCAGAGCCTCCTGAGCCCCTAAGGACTGATCTCTTGTGAAATTCAAGCCACTGACAATCTGCAAACACATTAATTCCTCCAGCATCCAAGATAGCAACCAAGTTTCTCAGGAGGTTTTGGCTGCTGCTGAAGGACTGCTCACACAGCACAGCACAGAGCACACGTGAGTCAGTCACACTTGCCTTGAGAGCTCACACACCACCACAGCTCCTGCACAGACACCAGGTAGAGGGGCAAGATGCAAGAATCAAAATAAAAACTGCAGAAATGGCTTGGTTGATAACTGCCAGCTTGGCTTCCCTACAAGCACCCTCAGTCTGTAGCTTGTAATCGCTGAGAGGTTCAGTGACAGAAAATTACTGAATATTGGCTTGTCCTTATCGTTTGTGACCACATTAGAATTCAGTGACTTATTTCATGATTTGCTGCATAAATTAAAGAAAAACATTCTTTGACACGATCATCTCAACAGCAGTCAGCTGTGCAGTCCTTTTAATTACCTAAAGAAGTTATTTAAGGGCACTGAACAAACATGCAGGAATTGCCAAGTTACTGACAACAGAAAGTATTGTTAAAAAAGAGCACAGCAGACCACAAACCCAGTTACCACACTTGGTTCTTGGGCTTTCAGGGGCAGTAAGGATCACAACAAGGTTGGCCCTCACACTGCTTAGGCCTTTGAGGAAGAACTGGGTTGGTCATGAAAGGTATTTATCAACATTTTTCCAGGTTCTCTCCCTTTTACAAAGACAAGCTCATGTCCAAACTTTACTCTGACAGTTTGTAAATGCAGCCTCAGACTCTAGAAACAGCAGGTCTGGAAATTTATGAGTTAAGGATGGTCATCCAGTGTCTTCCAGTCTCAAAAAACCCAACTGCACTGATGGCCTCACAAAAGTCAAAGCACTGGAAGCACTTTAAACCAAGTTATTACTACTATGCAACTTGTTAATTTACACAGTAAAACAAATCATTATTTAAAATGCTTTGGCTTAATTATAAGGACATTCATAATTACCTGACTAATATTAATGATCTATTTGAATGACTTGCCTACTGCACAAGAATTGGATGGGTTTCATTTCCTCTGCAGTATTCATGTGCATCACTGTTGTTACAGATAGAATAAATGTCAGACTATACAATATGGAGTGCCATTTTTGTCTCTTGATAAAAGCACAAGTTGTTCATCCTCAAGTATATTTTTTTCCTTCACACAGATGTCAAGAGACCAAACAAAAAAAAATACAGAGGCTGTTTTTGTAAGCAGAGTTGTTAATAGAACCATTTCACATTACATGCACAAGATTCACTGGGGGTTTTAGGCAACAAATTAAATTGGGGGAAATGGAAAAATTGGAAAAACATTTTACCAAGAAGTTAATGATGTAATGCAGCAATACACATAAAAATTAATAGAACCAGAGGTTAGCACAGCAGAGGACATGAAGCAATTCAAACTGCATTCAAAGTAACTGCACAGGTTGGCCTGATGCCTAATGCTTAATATTTCACATTGCCATCCACAAAACTCACATCTCACATCTCTTCTTCCCAGCTTGGAGGAATGATGACCATACATCCTCTACAGAGCCAGGCACATTTTTTTATCAGTTCTCAACCTCCACAGTGGAGGATGATTAAGGAGCCAAGTCCCTGGCTTTCACCAAGGATTACCAATCCACTCTCCAGATGGAAAGTATTGGGAGAACAAATACAATCCCAACAAGCAGCATCCACTAATGTTGTCTGCAGAGAAACAATTGGAAGCAAAAGAAGTGATCATTAAGGATGGAGAACTGCAAAACTCCTGAGGCACTGAAAGGGACACCAAAACCTGCCCAGGCAAAGAAATAGTGCTCTAATCCAAGCAATTGTTCTCCAGAGGCCACGATTCATTTAAGCCAGTTATAAATTTGCATCATCTTTGAAGAAGAGTGTTTTCTTGAATTCAAAACTTCTGCCTTTGTGTGCTTTAACAGGGATAAGGAAGACAAAAACTTGTCTTCAAGGGACTGCAAAATAAGAAAAGCCCCCAGCAAGCAGCTCTTAACAGCCAGCTGCATGTATTAATGCTAAAACATTTTAAAACAAATCTGTTAAGCTGTTAAAAAGACGTTTAGAGGCTTATAAGCACGCCCTACTCGTGTAATAACAAGATCTGACCATTAAAAGGACCAAGCACTGAAAATAAATGATCATCTGGTTACCATCTTGCTCCCAAGAAAACAAAAAAATGCAGAAGAAAGGAAGTGCAGAGCAAGCACAGAGCACAGGAAATGGCCAGCTAAAATGCAGGGGTTTGGGAAATCACCAAGTTGTACAAAAAACAAACTCATCTTAAACAGCAAATTCTATTTGGTTAGAAAAGATGTATTTAATTGCAACTTCTAGAGCAAACTGATGTTGTGTCTACAATTGGATACCAAGTACTGTGTTCACTGTGTCCAACAGTCACATTCTATTGTGTTCCTTCTGCCCAGATTTTTTTTTAAGTTCTACCTGATCGAAATTAATACAATTCCAATCTGATTCCTGCATGTCAAAAGAAAAAAGCTGCAATCCCTCACAGCACTTACACACTGCTGCTTCTCTGGGGAAACTAAATTAGCGCCAGGAGTTGATGCTGGAGTTACTCCCTTTGGAAAGGATCTACCTGTGAAGCTGTTGGGAGAAGAGATTTCTCCACAGCAGGTCACCTGTTCCAAGGGATGGCAGAGTGCAATTTCTGGAAGAGGCAGGAGGTGAATCTCCCCAGCAGAGGACCAGACCTTCATGCTGACCACGCTCCTACAGAGTAGCTGCTTCCAAAACATACCCAAATCCTGTCCTTCTAACCAGGGCTCAGGAAAGACACTATTTAAGAGTTAGGCTCCTTTATGCATTTTGGTGTAATAGCTCAGTAAAGATCCACACTTCTCTGACTATTGCTCACAGAATCCTTAATTATTATGCTGAACCTTCCCTGAACCAGCTGCTGGCATTTTTTTTTCCCCAAAAAATCATCTAGACAGAATTAACAAAGGATGAGAGATTTGAGTATATAAAGGTCAGCCACAATATTACACATCTGAATTACTTTCAGACAACTTCTGCTGAATAATAAATGCAAAACCCTAGTTCTGCTGCAGCAAAGACTCCACTGAAGCAGATGTGTGCTCCCCCACACACCCACTTTTCCAATCCCAGAGCTCAACTTCAATTTTTTTGGTTCTGCTGATGTGTTGTCCCTATTTTAACACCTGTCTGCCCAACAATCATGTAGAATCCAGAACACTTCTGGGAAAGGAGTGCAATGTCATACCATTGTGCAGCCATGTCAGCTTCAATGCCAATTCCAACTACACCCACAACCCTGTCTCCCATGTAGCACTCACCACACAACTTTCAGAGAAGAAATGCTGTGGGATCATATACAAACCACCAGTGCAACACAGTCCTACCAGTACCTCTTCCCCCTCTCTTCCCCACCTAACATCTGGCACTCATCACGATAAGGGCACACAGCAGATGTGAAGGACAAAACAAGAGTTGCTCAAAGCTCTCACAGGACACATTGACACATTTTATACCACAGCCTCCTACCTCCTGGAAGTTATGCTGTGTGAATTTGTCAGCAATCCTCAGCAGTTCACGGCATGAGTGAGTGTCAGCAAAAGCTCGGATGCCCAGGCAATTGGAAGGGTCCAACTGTCTCTTAAGGAACTCACAGCAGGCCTCCTGGATCTCGGCCAGCTGGAGAAGACAAGCAGCCGGCAACAAGGTCTGGACATTCCCTTCCTCTACAGTGATCTGAGAGGTGTAGGCAAAGTCGATCAGCAGTTCCATGGCCCTTTCGTCGATGTCTCTGATCACGACTTCCGTCTGCCGAGACTCCGCCAGCTCCCCGGTGAACATGGCTCGGAAGTAGGGGCTGCAGGCCGACAGGATCACCCTGTGCGCGTAGATCTTCTTCGCGCCCACTACCAGCACCACATCGCACAGCTCCCGGTGCTTCCGGAGGAGGTTGATGACTTCCAGCGTTTGCCGAGGGTGCTTGTCGGAGATGTAGGGCATGCGAGCGGGCTGCGGCACCCCTTCGGGCAGCTTGTTGGGATCCCCGAGTGTGCAGCGGCTGGTCACGTCCATTCCTGTCTCTCCTGGTCGAGTACTGGTACACCTGCAGCGGAGGAGATAATAATACAGGACCATCGTCAGCGAGTCCAACACCGACTGTGCACCAAAGCTCTGCAGCTCACGGAGATTATGAGCGCAAAACCAGCAGTGCCCGTAAGTCCATGCTGGAAAACAAGCACGTGATCACATGAAAGAGGAATCCATCTCAAACCAAAGCTTGCTTAGAAGTAAATAAATGCCAACTTGCAACAGGCTTCTATTTATACCTGTTTTTATATGCTTTCTATGACACACCACACTAATATCCAGCTACACACATGTATTTATGAACTGAGCCTCAAAGCAGCCTTGAGTGGTAGAGAAGCATCATCCCCATTTCACAGGGAGTGACTCAAAGCAGAGATTAGCTGACTTGCCCACTGTCCACCTGAGTTTTCTTTGACAGAGATGGATTTCCGCTGCAAAGAAGTCCAGCTTCATGATTTAACCAAAATTCTCTGCTCTTCCACCTATGTTTTTAATAGGGTTGCTCATCACTGTAATATCTGAACACACTACAGACTTTAGTGACTTAAGACAGCCTGTAGCCTACTACAATATCTTTCAGATTCACAGAATACCCACTTAATCACCACCTCTTCTGTTATTTTTGAATTATGGAGGCTCCTGACTCAATTCACCTTCCCTGACAACTTTCAAAAGAAGGTTCATCCTTCCCAAGCATGGCAGAGTAAGGACCACAGAAGGCAAACAGAATTATCAAACCAAATGGTCAAAACAATCCAAGTGTCCATGCCTACCAGCCTACCAAAAAAAGGAAGAAAAAGTTAGACATGAAGACTGACTTAAGAATATAGCAAAGAAGTTACTGGCACAGAGTAAGAAAAACACACTATCTTCCCAGTTCCACAAGTAATGTTCCAGATAACTGATGTCCTTTATGGAAGTTCAGGTACCCTTCCCTTATCCCTCACATCCCTGAACAGATGTCAGCCCTGCCTCTAGTGCAAAGAAGTCACACAGCTTTAGTGCAATATCCTTCTGTCCAGCAGCATGGCAATGCTGGCAGATCATGCTTCACACCATGTAAGCCATAACTCCAGAAAACAGGAGCCCTTCTGCAGTTCTACAGGGATGAACCAAGATCACACATCTCTTACCTCACTTTGCACAAACATCTGCCTACACCCCAAGCTTCACTATCAAGTTACAACTTAAATCAGTGCTATACAAGAACAATTAAACCCACCTTTACTTTTAGAAATCAAACTAAATAAGCAGATCAGTGCATATGTAACTGAGATGCCATTTTGCATGTTCTAGGCATATGTTTCTGCCATGTATCATAAAATTATTTAAAAAGATGCACCAGTGGCATATCAATCACTAAGAAAATAAAGAAAATCAGGAAATTATTGCCTCTTCCCACGACAAAGGAAAACCATCACTTATAGTAATTAAAACCTGTTTAGCAAAATATCAAAACACTGATGGGTTATAGCAGTGGAGAGCTACTCAAATACCCAATACATGCTGTCCATTACCAGCTTCTCAGGTGCACTGGTGTTTGTGAGCTGTCGCTGCCTCACTTTGTTCACACTAAGAATTAAAAGGAAATCCAGCTTTGCTTTGCCATTGCTCAATGTATTTTGCAGCAGGCTTGAAGGAAAGAATTTAGAAAAAATAACTCACATCTTTTCCTCTCATTATTATGTAGAATGCACTTTCTAACCACAAGGAAACCAGTTCTCTTTCCAGCAGTTCAAATTATTCACTTGAATCTTAACCTGTTTTCCCATTCCTTCCACACCCTCTCCTTCATGATCATATTCAGATGTTTCAGACCATTACCTCTCCCTCATATCTTAGTTACACAGATCCAGCTGGGCCTCCCCTCTGGGTTTTGCTGCTTGCTCCTTCCTGCTCAGCCTCTGCACCTTAAATGCCTTGGGTTTTTTATCCCTACTCCAGATTTTTTACATCCATTACCATTCTCCTTTCCTGACACCTCAACAAATCCTTTTGCTGTTACACTGCTCTCACTCTCCTCCACCCACTCTTGTCCCTCACAACCCAAATTCACCTTGTGGGGTTTGACAACCATTTTCAAAGTCCTGCCAAGTTCCTCACAAACGATGCAGCTAAGCCCTCTTAGCAAGCAGCACACACAAACCAAATTTAATGGTACCCCTACAAAAACCCCAAGAAACCTTGGCTGAAGATTAATTTTCCTCATTGGCTGAATTTCATAGTCCTTAGCAGCCAAGGCCAGAGGGGAAACAATTTAATCCCTCTACCAAGAGGGATTAAACTCTTGGGGAGAGGTGGTGACAAACATTCCCCCGTAGAGTTTAGCTTTTGCTAAGCAAACCAAGTGGATTTTATTGTGCATTAGGGGTTTCAAATTATGTCAAATCAACCCCAGAAAGAAAAAAAAAAAAGAAAAAAATAAGAGCTCTATTAAGACATATGTTACTAGAATTTTGGACAGTTTGTCTTGACCAGACTGTCAGTCAGAGCATTTAAGCACAGAATAGGCATTCTTCAAATAAAAACCTGTTTCACATAATTACAGATCACAAGAGCATATGCAGGGCAGGACATCCTTTTGGAAAGCAGAACCCCCCTGTTACACCTGTAGGTTTTCCTCAAAGACATCTCCCATTAAAAACAACCCTGAAACAGATCTCAAAGAGCTTTTTAGACTGGCACAGAATGTAAGTACAGAAAGATTAAATTAAAGCTATGCTGCCACAAGAGCAGAGAACCTTGCCAACCCTGCCACCCAAGACTCCTTGCTGACGCAGAGGAATGGGAGGCACCATCTTATGCTTGGCCAGATTTAGGCAGTAGTTTTAGTCCTTCCTACCCAGGACAGAACAGGATTTTTCTGCCTAAATGAGCCCCTGCTGAACACTGAAATCTTTAACTAACTGAAAAGGAGTCTGGTTAGAAAGAACTGGAGCCATTCCTGCATTGTTCCCATCAGCATTTATCTGAGAGGCTGCATTGTATCCAGCCTCCTTCCTCCAGGAGAGAAAGGGCTGGTTAATGATTAAAGAAAATTGAATGGATGGAAAAAAGAGTAATAACCAAATTAGAACTCCTCATTCCTCCATAACTTATCTCTGGGTAATGCAGAAGCTAGTGATCAATGGGCTTAGGAATTTCCACACTGGATCAACCCAGATGCTTGATGTTAAGCACGGTGGGTTGCTGCTATACACATGCACAGAAGTGTGAATTTAAAGGACAGTGTCTGATGGCATGTGCCTCCACGAGGATAATAATTTCACTGCATTATGTGTGCATTATGCATATATATGCATAGAGAATGAAATGATGAGTCAGTAGCTTAGAGGTGTGAAAGACAGAAGGCAGCACTTGATTCTCACATGGCAGGGGAGCTGCCTCCCCCCACACACAGAGCTTAGAGCTGCTCCTGAATACTCAAGGTGATTAAGGAGGGCTGAGGATAGGAGAGGAAATGTGTATGCAAGGATAAAAGATTCACACCCAGCTATGCAGATATTCTGGGATTAGCTTCCATCAAAATGCAGGACTGGGGAAATCAGCAAATACAATGGGATTAAGAAAGGGCTGACAAAAGATCAGTTTTTGTAGCACATTGCTGAGAAGTACAAATGGGAACACAGGCAGTCTGCAACACTAAGTCAGCTAAATAAACAAGCTGCTCTGCCTCCATTTTATTCCACTGTGCCAGTTCCCAAAACTTCATTCATTGACACAGGCATCTACCAGACATCCATCCTCACAGCAGCTTCTTCCAAAGTTCAAAAAAAACCCACCCTAATAACTAAACACCCTAATACTGTCATAGAGCACTTTGACTTTCAAACATGCATTTTTTTGTTCATGTAATGTATGTTTTTACCATGAGACTACGAGCAGGCTTTAACATAGTTCAGCAGAAAACAACATGCTGACTTAAGGCCTATGAAAAGGCTACAAATACCTACTGAAACTGAAAAATCATACATTGCTGTAGTGGATTTCAGTAGCAGGAGATTTTAGTAGCAAATAAAAATACCAAGCCAAACTGGTAGCAACCTCTGTCAGTGCTTTGGTTTGAATTTAACACATACAAAAAGGAAGTATTTCCTATAGTCATTAC
Organism: Calyptomena viridis; assembly: GCA_013390005.1. Classification (NCBI taxonomy): domain Eukaryota; kingdom Metazoa; phylum Chordata; class Aves; order Passeriformes; family Eurylaimidae; genus Calyptomena; species Calyptomena viridis. The sequence goes on along the minus strand of WEIV01028251.1, from coordinate 204,368 downwards.
AGAACTGCTAGAACAAAGACCTTTGATTTGGCTCAGCCTTTGGCAACAGAAGTCACCACCACATCATCACCAACTAAGTAAACGGAAATGCTTTATTGTGGCAATCATCACTCTAGGAATTAGTTAGCTAAAACTCGATTATTAGTAAAAATACCATTGATTCATTTTCTTGCCTAGGTAGCAAGGTTTCAGTACACTTTTTCAACGAAGCTGAGTTATGCCAACAAGCAGATAAACCTGCCTGCAATATTATTTTACATTACTCAAAAGGAGAACAGCAACCAACTGGTGTATTTGTCCCTACTTACATTGTTTAGTTTGATTTTCACTGACCAAGCCCAGAAAACTCAGTTTCACCAATGAGGATGCCCATACTCTGAAAGATGAGATCACTACTGGAGTCCTCCAAAACCTTCCTAAGCCTTTTGCAGTTTGTTTTGGGCAAGAGCTATGTCCAAGCAGCTGGATAACTTCCTGAGTGCACACACGAGCCCCAAGTGCACGATCAGGATCTGAAGCCTCCTTCCTCCAGCGAGGTCTGGCTGCCTGTCCTCAAGCCAGCTCTGATACAACACTGCTGCAACCTGGGAACAGTTGGGTGAGACAGAGCTGGGAGAGCCTCCCCACTTTGCCTGGGGAATACTCAAGCCCCCATGACTGAGCTGTTAAAGCCCTGTCTGCACCTGACTGTGCACCCATGGACACTGACTTGCTGAACTGGCTTCCTGGGCTTGACCTCCATCTCTCCTCACCCCTACAGACTTGTCTGAGGAGTACTGCACCCTGGCCATCAGATCTGCTCTGCCCTCCTTGTTTGGGTGCTGTGGGACCATGCCCTTTGCTGGAAAGGCCCCCCCTTGCTTTGCCTTTTCCTTCAGCAAAACCACGTTCTTCTGTTCCCTCACAGTGAACAGCCTGCCCCAACTATTCCTTCATTCCTAATGCAAGACACATCCTGTTCGAGCATCAAAGCATTTTCTCTACTATAATCTTGACAGGAATAGCTGGAATTCCTTGTCTGTTCAAATTGTACTTCCCACCCTCTGAATGCTGTATACATTTGATCCCATCTCACCATGTTTACTAACCCAGCACTGATCAAGCCTCTCTCCCCTCTCTTTGCAGTACTTCCCAGGACCCTCACATGGGGTGTTAAACGGCTGCAGAGCTCTCAGCAGAAGGATAAAAGGAAGTGCTCTGCCATCTGCTTAGTTGGACTTCACAGGAAGATTTGAGCCCAAAATCCAATCAGGAACCTTTCATCATTTTCTGCTAAGACATGTAGCAGAAGAACAAACAGAAATTTTAACAATCCACACAGAGACCCTTAAAACATGCAAACATATTCAAGAACGGAATATAGAGCACGATAGATAGATGTGCTTGTCAGGCCAGGCTGCAGCAATAAGGAAAAACCCTCTCCTTCTTCAGCCCTGTGCTGTTGTCCACCATGAAAACTATCCAGTCTGAGTGACAAACAGAACTTCTATGACAGCAAGTCCAAGGCCACAATCCCCCAAAAAGATACGTGAACTCCAGCACTTGAATTCTCTGCCTCAGTGTGACATGCACAAAACAGCAGGCATAAAAATAATTTAGAACCTCAATTTCTCCACAAGAAACATGAAAGATAGAGGGGAGAGAAGCTAGTCACCAGTTTTGTGTCATTTTGCAAAAAACATTTTGATAAATGGAGCACAACATAAGAACCTGAAAAGCTGTGGGTTTACGTTGGTTAAGATTTAAACGATAAGCAATCACAGAAGACTAAGATGGAAGAGAGCTCATCTGCTACTTAATCCATCTTGGAGAAAAAGGAATTCACTGTAGAGAGTCACAAAAACCACTGAACATTACACAGCCTCAGTGATGCCCAGATCATGTCCCAGGGTTTACTCATTAGCTTAACTGCAGCAGCAGCACAGTCCTTTTTTGTTGCGCTTGAGAAGTTAATTTAATTAAACAACATCATGCCATTCTTCAAGGTCTTAAATGACAATTTCTTTCTTTCCTCTTTACACAGAATTCAGGCTAATGGTTTCAGTAGCCAAAAATGCTCTATATACTCATCTATGGTTAAAACTCTTGCCTTCTCTTACATGACTGTTTGCGGAATTGCCCATAATAAAGTTTTCCTTCTTTTGACATCCCAAAGAGCACAGATTAAGCAAGCTGCACAAGTCCTCTTCTCTTCAGCAAACTTCACTTCCACACAGCCTGTATCATGTACAGAAATATATCTGCTGTTAAGTTCTGTCGTGGGACTGCCACTGAATAGCAAAAGGCAACTAGAACTAGCAGGAAATCCTGTTTGCAAACCTGTCATCGTGCTGAATTACTGTGACAACTTTTTCTCTATACGACAGATAATGTTCTGACACAACCACAGCAAGAACTCCCCTGAATTAAACTTCAGCTGCATCTTCAGCTCATTAGAACTGAGGCAGCTGGCATCCATAATTAGAAAATGAAACCACCTTTTCACCCAAGACCCCACCCCATCAAACTCCTTCAGTTAAGGGAAAAATAATGCCCCTTGGAAATCAAGTTTAAATTTATTCCCAGGCAGTTTATTGTATACAATTTTAATATCTAAGTAATTAAACACCGAATTTTAAATACGACATTAAATGGGGGAAGCAAAGAAGGGGGATGGAGAGTAACTAACTTGTTTTCCATACTCTTCCTGAAAGACATTTGGTCTTGTAAATACTGGAAACTAAATGCATTTAAGTAAGTACTACAGAGGAATTATTTATATTCTAATTCTCCTAGCCAGGCTTTTAAAAAAAGAAACCAAAAACCAAACAACACTTTATGCTCTAGGCACGTACGAAACCAACTCACATGATTTATCCTATTTGGATAAGAGAAGAACAATTGTTTTTTGTATCTTACCTGCGCATTGGCTTTCCGTCCATGCACCGTGAAGAGAAACCTTCACCCTAAGCTTCAAGACCTGATCAAAAAGGAAAAAAAAAAAAGGAAAAAAGGGTGAATTCTGAAGCAAGAGAACCTTCTTTCCTCTCTTCAGTCTGCCTCTACTACAACAGAACTGACCACAGCCACACACTGACATGCCTTCAGCTCTTATCCAGCTATAAATCCACAGGCCAGATTAACGATGCCTGGATTGCAGGGGATAAAGCAGAATGCCATCAACATTAAAAATATTTTCACCACAGCTGCATAAAGATTCCTTAGGCAAATGGAACACACACATCACAAAGTCAGCAAACTGCCTGCCTCCCCAAATCCTTACAACTGTTCTTCCAAGGGGAAAAATATTTGAAGTAACAGGGTGCTCACTCTCACTCCTTGCTCAGAGCCAGGAGGTATCTCTCCCTCTCACATTTAGCAGAGATTTAAGGCAGGCTGGCACCTAATAAACAGCACAGCGCTGCTCACCAGCTACGCCGCAGCGCCAGAATTTGATAGAAGATAAAACTTGTGTCTGGAAACCGAAGATAACTGTGCCCCAGAGGTAAGAGGGATGCTAATAATGGTTCTACATCTGCAAAGATTAATGATGCTGCCTGATGCTTGCTACGCTTCCACTCCAAATATTCATTTTCTGAGAGCAATAACAGTTGCAAACTGCACAGGCCTTTCATTTTCTACCACCAACTTCTAATTCTAATGTAAATTAACCCCTTTTACAAGGGCATCGCTTGTCCCAATTTCATTTTTGATGACTATTCACCTAGGAATAAATTTAATTCAATTATTATTTAAAGCAATAAGCCTAACTTTTTGTCAAAAAAAAATCTATTAGAAGAGCAGAAAGGTGTTGTGCTTCCACACTGATAGTCACAAACCTCTTCCCATCCAAAAAGGGAGCAAGAGATAGGAAACCACTCAAACTATGGGAAAAGCGATGACAGAATGAGAATTAATTAACTCTTAAAATAAACACAAGCAGCACTTTAAAGAGAAAAACTTAAATTCAGGAAGAATAAGATAATTTTTGGATGACAAAGATGGCCAGATTAAAGCACTGCATCCAACAATAAACAAAATATTTTTGGCACATTTTAAATGAAACTACAAAACGGTTACAGCTTTACTGGGCTACGTGAAGAAGCACCTTATTTTACATGCAACATTCCCTAGGTACTTTATCCCAGGCAAACAGCCGGAGCAGTTCCCCAGTTAATGAAGAATAAGCTCAGACTTGCTGTCTGCCACACTTGCAAATTACTCAGGTTCGCACTTCTCTACAAATAAAGAAAGGCAATTCCTCCAGGTTAGGGCACTGCATACCAATTTACACCCGAGCTCTGGCAGTCCAGGCTCTCCCCGGCCAGACCCTGCACCGAGGAGGCTCCTGGAAAACCGAGCCCCCCTCCCCGCATCCCATCGGGGGAAACACCGCTGGAAGCGGCATCTCCACACCCGCTCGTGTTCGAGCACGCAGGGATCAGAGCACTTTGCACACGCAAGGCAGCGTGGACGAGGCTATTCTTAGCCCCCTGACTGCATCAGATTTAATCCCCTTAAACCCACATTAAAACCCGGGGAGCGGGGAACGAACAAGCAAACGAAAAAAAAAGCCATTTAAGCCGAGGTCCCTCGCGCTGCCCACGGGGCAGCAACAGGCTGGAGGGGCGGCTTTCCCAGCAAAGCGTGGCCCCGGCTCCGGGGCAGCCGCCGGCAGCACTCGGGGCTCGGCGGCAGCTCCTGCGGGACGGACACGGCTCCCCTCCCGCCCCCGGGCACCG
>WEIV01028251.1:174044-199329 GCA_013390005.1 Calyptomena viridis | reverse complement strand
TGTCCCGCCCCGGGGGTGCCCGTGTGCCCGGCCCGGCCCCTGCCCGCCGAGGGGCGCGGTGGGAGCCCCCGGTCCCACGGGGTGACCGTGTCCTGGAGCCCGTGCCCCAGTGAGGCGGCAGAGGCCGCTGCATGCACGGGGTGCCGTGGGTCGTGTGGTAGAGTCGTAGGATCACAGGATCGACAAGGTTGGAAGAGACTTTTTTAAGATCATCAAGCCGAACCAGCACCAGCGCGGCCACAGTAACCTCTAAATCCCTAAGCCACATGACCCAGCTACAGATGCCTCTTGAACACCTCCAGGGATGGTGACTCCACCAGCTCCCTGGGCAGCCCATTCCAATGTCTGACCACCCGAACGGTGAAAAATGATGACCCATTGTGGTCCCTTTCAACCTTAACCATTTGTGATGCTGTGCAGGGCCAGGAGGTGGACTTTTATGGGATCCTTGAAGGAATCCTTGTGAGTCTTTTCCAATTCAGGATATTCTGTGTTTCTATGAACTGTTTTACCCATGGTAATTGTTCCTCGTGCCTGTAAGGTGGCACTGGCCAGTGCCTGCCCATGACACACTGGGTTCCTTAGTCCTTAGAACCTTCAAGGCTACTGTGATTACAAGCATCGCGCCTGGAAGAGGGGCAGGGGTTCAGAAGTGGGTGGATAGCAATGCCAGCTGGAGCCTTTTCTTCCAAATAGTCCAGCATGACAGCCAGTCAGGATATGCCTCAGTCAGCCTAAGGCTCCTGGGGTAAAGGCTCCTCCACTTCCCACCCTCTTCTTCCGCTGCCTGGAGGCCATTATTGCTCCCATGATCCTGTTCCCACGTGGTGGCCATGGCCACTGCTCAAGTGGGCAGCTTGTGCCCACATGGCACAACAGCCAGTTAGCAGCTCTCTGGAGAGGGTCCCCTTTGCCACCCTCCCAAAGGTATTGCCAGGGTCCACTGGCATCCCAAAGGCTGGGGCTCTGTCTCCCCAAACCTGACAGTCAGAGCATGCCTGTGCACCAGAGACATCTGTAAAAGTTGGGAACATTCCTGCTGAGAGCAGCCTACTTTTATAATCTTCTTGCATTGTTCATATCAATAAAGTTTATTGTTCCTATCGCATGGATCCTCTCCATGCCAAGGGCATCCAGGGAAGCGACAACAATGAAGGCAGGGGGGTGAGCCAGGCTGCTGTCTGTGGGTTTCTAGAACCTGGGAGTCATGGGAGAATCGGGGTGGGAGAGAGCAGGCATCCATGGCTGAGAGGGGCCCCCCTCTGGTACCACATTCCAGGAGGAGGGCCCCACATCCCAGCAGGGTGCTCATGTGCTGGTGAGGGGCCCAGGGGTCCCTGGGGGAGGAACATTTCAATATTTCCCTCCAAAGATAAACAACAGAGATTGTATGAGGATTTTGTGTGAACATGTATCACGGCTGCCCAGCTGGGCACAGTGCTGAACACACTGGGCACAGCTCCTTCTCAGGGAGAAGTTGCAGGCACACCCCAAAGCATGTGGGACACTGAGCTGTGTCCACAAGTGGGCACAACAGTGGGAACAGCAGGCTTCAAAATGTGCCTACCCAGGTCCTCTCCAGCTCTGCCTCAGCCTTCACCGCCTGCCAGCTGGGCGGAAAGAACCTTTGTGACATCCCAGAGCCTTGTGCCACACAGCAGCCCGTGATGACACATCAGCTACACCTGCAAACACATTCCAGCGGGCAACTGCTCTGTCCAGGTGGTCACTGCCTGAGCTTTGCTCTGGGTGACAGCATGTGGAGGTTGTTTCCTCGATGAGACCACGATGAGGCTCCTCCTGGTGCTGTCCCTGGCCATGGCACTCTGCAGCCTGTCTCTGTCACTCATCGGCGCCACGAGGGTCAGGGTCAAGACAGCCATCATTCCTGAGGCCCTTGCAGACAGCACAGCCTCTGACCTGCCCTACCCTCTGGGCCAGCTTCGAGACTACCTTGCCCAGGTGAAGATGTCCTGGTCACTCTGGGGACCCTGGCAAATCATGGTCATTCTCAGTGTGGCTTATTTTGTACTTGGCTTCTGGAGATCCCAAGGACAGGCAAGCAATCATGAGCGGTCACACAAGGCTTCTGGAGTGCAGGTAAGCACAACAGCCTTGGCTGAGAAGGCTGGCTGTGAAAAACCAAAACCCAACATGGGCAAGAGAGCCTCAGCAGCCCCAAAAGGTCCTCCATCTCTTCCCTGGGGACACATCAAGCCACTGGGCTGAAATTCTCCAGGAACCCCCAGCACAACAAGGGGTCTGCCAGAGGTTTTCTCAGCCCAGCATGATGCCTGGAGCATTCCTGGAAGGCTGGACTGCTCCAAGAGGAAGACAAGGCCAGCAGGACCCTTCTTAGTTCCCCAAACTCCTACATGTTTCATTGTTCCCCTGGCTCTGTCAATTCCAGGGAAGGAGACACATAGCTTCACGTTCCACGAGGACAAGACACTGGGCAAAGCGCACCTTCACACATTCCCAATTGTACAACAAGATGAGGACTGAAAGCGTGGTGTTGCTTAGAGCCACCAGGCTCTTGTATCGCATTTACCTGCAAGAGCTCCGGAACGAGTACTACCGGAGGAAGGGAGCAGGAGGAGTCCAGGAGAGGAGCACCTTCCCCACCAACCCTGGTCCCAGCTCCAGCTAAAGCCAGCGCCTGGCCATTGGCAACAGGAATAGCAGCAGAGCAGGTGAGCAGTGGTGTCCATGAGGGGCAGGATCTGAGGCAGGACAGAACAGCCACCCCTGGCCATGAGGTGTCCCATGGGTAGCACACTCCTAAGGGGAGGGGCCCACATTCTGTCAGGGTGCCCACATCCCCACAAGGTTCCCTGTTGGTGTCCATGCCCCACCAAGGTGCCCGGGATGTGCCCGTGTCCCAGTGAGGAGTGTGGTGGTTGTTCCCTGTGTGTAAGGTGGAAGGGGCCATTGAGTTCTTTAGTCCTTAGAAAAGGGGGCTGGGAAGCAGGGGGGGTGCTGTTCCTACCCATGGTCACTGCCTGAGGCCAGCAGCAAGTTCTTCCCCATAGCAATCCTGTCCCCACCTTGGCATCAGCACATTGCCATATTCTCACTTGAGGGGAAACTGCATGGGGGAAATGGCACAGGAAGCTGTGCTGGAAATCCCCTTAAGAGACAGGGACACAGCTATTAGCCGAGCTCAGGGACCCAGAAGGGATAAAGCTGACACCAACTCCTCTCCCGGCTGAACCAGACTTAAAAATCTTTAAAATTCACAGACTGGCTGAGGTTGGAAGGCTCCTGTGAGGTCACTTTGTCCAAGCCCATGCTCAGGCAGTTGTATCGAAGCAGTTGCCCATAAACTTCTTCAGGCAGCTTTTAACATCTCCAAGAATAGAAACTACACACCACCTCTGGACAAGCTGTGCCAATGCTCAGTTATTCTCACAGCAGATAAGTGTTTCCTGATATTCAAAGGGAACCCCTTCTTTTTCAGTTTGTGCCTTTTTCAGATGTCCTATCACTGGCTCTGTCTTTTCACTCTCTCTTATGCTACTTATACACATTAGTAAGATGCTCCCTCAGCCTCCTCCAGTCTGAACAACCCCACACCTCTTCATTTTTCCTCATAGGAGAGATGTTCCATCCCTTCATCATCTTCATGGCCCTTCGATGGACTCTCACCAGTAACTCCTCTACTGGAAAGCCCAGAACTGGACACAACACTCAGGTGTGTCACCCAAGCAGAGGGGAAGGATCACCTCCCTCAATATGCCAGCAACACTTCTTGGGCTGCAACTAAAGCATCCCAGGATACCATTAGCTAGCTCTCTGCTGCAGGGACACATTGCTGGCTCCTGGCTAGCCAGGACCCTCGAGCCTTCTCTGCAAAGGTGTGTTCCAGATGGGAGACACCAGCATGTACTGGCATATGGGATCGTTCTTCCCCAACTACAGGACTTTGCAATTCCTCTTGTTGAACATCAAAAGGTTTCTAGAAACCCATTTCTGCACCATGCAGATCTTCAGTGAAGATGTTAAATGGGCTGGCCCTAGCACAGACCCCTGCCTACATCCCAGTCTTCAACCAGACTTCATAACACTGATTACCACACTCCTCCAGCCAGTTTTCCATCCATCTCTGGGCTCATCCAGCCCATACATCAACAGCTTCACTAGGAAGATATTACAGGGGATCATAGCAAAAGCCTGACAAGTCAGGGCAGACAACATGCCTTGCTCTTCCTTCATCTAAGCCAGTCATTGCTTCAGAGAGGGTCTGATCATTTAAGCATGGCTTCCTCTTTGTGAATCCATGCTGACATTAAGTGGTTTGCCCCAAAACAATTTACCCCTTTACTGAAAGCAGCCTGACACTTCACTAGTGCTAGTGCCACCCTGCCTATGAGGTCTTTTCATGACACATCTTCAAAGAGACATAATAGGAAGGAGCAAACTTGTCCATCTCTCTGCTGTCCTTGGAGCACAGAGTTTTTCACAAAAAGCACCCCAAGCCATGTGTGCACCAGGACTTGCTGAAAGCTGGCTGACTTGCCAAATCCAGAGCCACTGCCTCCAGCACTTTCTTCACCAAAGAAACAGTCTGTGCCAGCAGCTTTGCTCCAAGTCTAATGTTGGCCAAGTCTGCTTCCATACTGGGACCACAGTCAGCAACATACAGCACCAAAGAGGAGACAGTAAACACCAGCATCCATTTATTCTGTCTTTATTCACCAGGGAGAAGAGGCCAGTATTTTATCTTGAGAGTTGTCGTGGCTGATTAAGCCCCAAAAAGCCTCCTCAGTTCTGCAGGACTGTGGTCCCTCTTACCTACAGCCTTATGTAGAATTAGCTGGTGCCAGCCCTTGGTTATGGCAAACCTGACATGCCTAGAGGAGTGTTGACAGACAGGGATAAAGGGCTGCCATGTGCCCCCATCACAGATGAAGAGGGAATGAGTTTGCCCCAGCAGCAGTCACTGGGGGGAGGTGTTTCTTTTCTTGTTCTCTGTTAAAAGACCAAAGCTTGGCTCAGCTCAGATTGGGCTGGAGAGCAACAGCACATGGTCTAAGCTCTTAAACTTTTAACCTTAGAGAGCAAAACCAATGCTCTGGAGACTGAAAAATCATCAGCGGGAGCAAGGCTAAGGGTCCCTGCCCCAGGCTTTGCAGGATGGATGCCTGGGAAATTTTGTTTTTGTGGGGCAAGTCAGACTCAGCAGCATGGGGCAACGGATCTTTCCTGGGTACCATCCCACCAACATCTCCTTCACTGGCTCCCACCAAGCCTCTGCCCCACCTTGCTCTCCAGGCATCCTCAGATATGCAGTACAACCCCACCAGGCCCCCCTGGACACAGCTGGGGTAATGTTGTAGCATTACCAGGTTAGAGGAGACTAATTCTCACCCTAAGTCTCACAGTGCAAAGGAGGGCACTGCCTGGGCAGCCCTCAGGACAACATACTGCAGGGACAGTGTCCTCCATCAGGACACAACGAAAGTGACAAAGGCCAGGCAAGAGCATGCCCTGAAAAAGGGGAACAAAGGACTCCTGGGCACTCAGTTTCACACTACTCAGCTGGGACCTGCAGATGTGTCACATGGGGATACCAACCAGCCCAGGGACTACTACACACTGCTGACGCCCTCAGATAGGCAGCTCAGCAGCTGCCTTTTATCATCTATTGCCCCTTTCTTTTAGAAGGGGCTGGTTCCCCCTTAAGTATATGTCATAGAACCCAAACCCCCTACGTAAGAGCAAAACCATTCCAAGTGAGGAATGACAGAACAACCTGTAGGCTCGAGGTTGAGCCCAGGGCTCAACTGCCCAGGGCAGTGCCACCACAGACATGACCTCAGACTAGAGGAGCTGAAGGTACCCACATGCTGTCCCCAGACAAGCCAGGCAGTGAGACTGCTAAAGATGCAAGATGACATGTCTATTCCACATTCCCAACATCACCTACCAGGTCCTTGCTGAAGGGTGTGACCTCACACCTGTGAGCCCCACACCTGTGGTGGGAAGGAGTGTCAGACACAGAAAAGGGATGCTGTTGAGGGACTGAGACTTGGGGGTGCAGAGACAGTCAGGGGAAGGTATTCCACATCATTCTCTCAGCTCCCAGTGTCATTTTTCCAGTGCCTGCCAGCCAAAACCAGGCCACTTGGACCTGACAGCAGTGGCAGGAGGAAGCAACCCCAGCCCTGTTGTAACCCTCACGCCACACTCAAGCTGTCACCTCCACCACAGCCCAGGCCTTCCCCAGGATGGAGATCACTGCGATACTAAAGCAATTGTTGAATGCTTCTCCTTCCTTATCACCTTTGGGGTGAAGATCCCCACACCAACATCTCCCAGGACCCTCTTCCCAGCCCCTCCCAGCAACACCAAGCCTGTCAAATACCTTATGGCAAGTAATTTTACGTTATTCTGCATTTACACAAAAATAGAGCAATTCTATATTTATAGAGATTTATAGCCGGTTCCGTGCTGGAGGAGTTATTGAGCAAGGCCAGGAGCTGTGGGCGGTCCGGGCTCCCGAGCAACCGGCTGCTTCTCGTTCGGCATTTCGAACATACAAAATTAAAGGCATTCGTCTCCGTCTGGTTTCTTAAATAGATAAGGGGGAATGAACGGACAGTATGTACAGAGGGCAGTGGCAGGGCCTGATGCCCTGGCCCCAGCCTCACGCCTCCGCCCGGGGTCAGTGAGGCCGGCTGCTGGACTCTGAGGGCTGCCGCTGGCGCGGAGGGGTGTAGCCGTTCAGGTAGCCGTTGCTCTGGCGTTTGCTGAGTCCTCCGTTAAGAATGTCCTGGATGTGCTGCACTATCAGGTTTATGGCCACTGTGAGCAAAAGGGGGAGAGATTGCATTAGGATCACTGCAAACCAACCACAGCCAAGGAAGAGCTGGTGCCCATGCTCTCTCCCTGTTCCTATCCCAACCCTGTGGGGAGCAGCTGCCCCATGGGGACTCCAGCCCTCTGCCCCAACTGAGCCCAGCATTCAAGCCAGTATGGTCAGGCTGATTCCAGACCCAGCTGACTCAGTTGCACGTGTGGCCTTGGAGAAGCATATTCCCCTTTGTGTGGGATGAACCAGTTTTCCTGGAGACACTGCACAGAGATGGGCTCTCAAGCTTCGTCAGAGAAACACAAACTCCCAGTAACTAATGCTTCAGGCAGGGGCAAAGGGAACAGGATCATCTCAGCATGCCTGTGGCAACAGTACTCTCTTGAGTGGCAGTGGCCCAGGTCACCCCCATGGCCGGCCCTCCTACCTCCTACCTAACTGCTGCAACAGCAACAGCCCAAAGGCAGCTGCCAGGGTGTAACAGCAGGGTTTGGGTTCACTTACCTTCGTTATCTGCTCCTCTGGGAATGATCACATCAGCATACTTCTTGGTCTGGGAGGAGAGAGAACGCTGCATTACAGGGAAAGTGGAGACACCAGGCTGGGGCATCATCCCGGCACCCTGGGACAGATCCTTGCCCTCCCCTTGCCATACCCACTGGGAGATATGTCATTGCTGATAATACATTTTGGATGCTCTCATTTGTGTTTTGCTCTGCGTTTCAAGGGCCATGCTTTGTGTCCTGACTCCATTTTCATGAGCTCATGCAGATGCCAGTAAGAGTCACCCTAACAAAACCTGAGATTAAGAAGCCTCATGGATCACAAAACTCCAGCAGCTAATGCTTTTGGGAACATCTTTCCCCCTGAATCTATCCAGACTTGCTACAAGAGCAAGAGTTGGCATCCCTTGGGGGAGAATTCCCTACACTGCTTGCAGAGAAGGTGTGATTCAGGACACTAGTCCTGACCTAGTTTCACCTGCAGGTGCCAGTCTCAGTTTCCTCTCCCGATTTGTGTCAGTTTTACAGCTGACAGCCAAGCTCCCCAAGCCAGCTGGGTGATGGGTGTCACCTGACACCTCCAGGTGCTTCCAGACATATCAAAAATCACCAGGGTATGTTGGACCATTTCAGTGCTGGACCACTTGGCCCAGAGCTGGCTTAGGAGTCAAATAACAGCAACAGTGGGTGCTGAGCCTACTTGACATCCCCATACAATTGCTCCACAGCTGAGCACCAGGATGGAAGTGGGAGCAGACCACTGCAAAGCTGTGGGTAGGGATGAAACAAGGAGGGCAGAAAACTACTTTATCTTTCATCCTCCTACACTCTTCATCAGAAGACACTGATGCAGCATCTGCTGCTTTATCTTGCTGGGGACTTGCAAGCTGGAGCTGCCTCTCAGGGAAAGTCTTTCTGGGGTTACAGTGGAATTGGTCTCCAGAGCCACAGCTGAGCAAGACTGAGAGAAGGGAGATGCACAGGAGCCAGAAAAAGACCATGTAGCACATGAAAGAATCAGCCCCTTTTATGGGAAAGGGCAGAGCTGGCTGGATAGACAGACAGAGATGCTCCTAAGGCTGGAGGCACAGGTTTAATTCTTGTTTGTGGTGTTGGCCAGCAGTTCCCAGGCTGCAGGATTCTACTGGCTCAATTCCTCTAGAGTAAGAAAATATTCCTCATATAACTACCACATCTGCTTGAAAAACCTTAAGAACCAAGGCACAGTCTCATCTCCGTGAGAGCCAGGAAAGCTGTACAGTGGCTAATCCTGCAAACGTACCATTTCCCCTGAAAGTTCTGCAGGACTGAAAGTTGTGCAGTGGTCTTCCACACACTCAGTCATTATCTGCTAGGGAGTGTTGCCTCCATTATGAGCTCCCAAAGGAGCTTCCTTTATCCAGGCAGACCCTGCAACCCTGGCCCACCCTGGCCACACACCAGTCGGGAAATGCAACCTGCAAGGCCATGTCCCACTGCATGGAGAGAAGAACGTCTCCAAGCACGAAGCCAGCAGCACTGCAGAGTGAAAAGGGAAAGCAGGACAGCTCAAAAGAGACAGCCACAGCAGACACTGCCTGGAGGCAGTGATCTCTCCTTCCCTGGCTAAATGCAGCCAAGAATCTTCCTAGGCTGGCGGCTGCTGAGCTGCTGGTGGTTTGTCAGGCCCTGTGCAGGGAGGGGTTTCTCCTGCCATGTCACTCTCTCATAGGGAAGGGTGCTCTCACCAGGAAGTGGCTGTATAAATAGTCCCCATCTTACCCTGCCCTGGCCAGCACTGGCACCCTCATTTTGGCCAGAGCCAGCAGGGAGGGAGCAAGGCACGGAAGGCTGATCTGAGCTCTCAGCACAAAATGCTCCTGAATGAGGAGCTGAGCAAGGTATGAGGTATTTTTGGCAGATTCCCATGGGTGTCACTCCCCTGACTTACCGGCAAACAGAACTCCTCGAAGGCAGGCTTGACAAAGGTGATGTACTGAGATAATATCTGCTCGAGGTCCCTGCCTCGCTCACTGATGTCTCGTAGCACTGTGGGGAAGATGTAAGGCACAGTCAGGAGCTGAGACACAAATCTCTCCACCCCCTTTCCCTCCAGTACAGCCTTTGACCAGCCACCCAGGTATTTTGCCCAAGGTCTCCATTCCTGGCAGCTGTTGCCCATGTGTCCGAGCACATCCCAGCCCAGCTACATGGTTCTAACCCGCTTCCAAGCTTTCCTGGGAGCCAAGGGCTGGCTGACCTGAACAAGGGCTTTTCTTGGCCTCCCGCCCTTCTCAGCTCTGCAAGCACGTTCCAGCTGTAAACAGTGACACCCCAGTCCTGACTATTCCCAGCCTCAGCACTTGCCTCCCTCTTGTCACTTTGCCCTGCCAGACTGGGCATTCTTCCAGTCATCCCAGTGCAGACATGCCCAAAGAATAGAAAAGCAGTAGGGTTCACCTATATACATTAAGGGGCAGTTTAACTTGGGTCTGCAGAGGCGAGGAGAGCAAAACACACCCCCCTGCCCAGCTCTGCCAGGCTCCTTGTGGTATCCCCAGCCAAGTGGGGTGGGAAGGCAAAGCAGGCCAAGGGGGTGCTTGGATGAGGTGAGCTCAGGAGGAAGCCAGAAGGGCAAGCTGGCCTCCTGTTTGTACTGCCACTCAGGCCCTACACCCTGTTTGCACGAGCTATTTGGGCCACTGCCATCTCTGCTCTGAAGCCACTTCAGTGTGCACAAGTGCCCCAGTTCAGCAGGAATTCAATCCACGGGTAAGAGCCAAAACAGCCCTGTGGCCGAGCAGACGGCTCTTGGCTCTCCCCGAGGGGCTGTCTGGCTTTTTCCCAGCATGCTAGTGCCTGGCACTGGGCTTGGAGTGAGCCTTCCCCATGTCCCAAGCAGAGCCAAGGCAAGGCACTGCCAGCCTGTGTGACCTGCTCGGCAGCCACTGCCCATGTGCTTGCAGGGCCAGGACAGTGCTGGTCTGGCACCGTCCCCATAGCTCTCTTTGCCCTTGGCCAGCAGCTTCACAGCGTGCCTTTTCACAGCCCTGCACAGGGGAACTGATGGGGGAAAAAGGGCTGGCAGCAGGATGTGTGCTAGCTCCCTGCCTGCTCCTGCTCTCTGGAGAAGCCTGGTTCCTGGAGCAAGCCCCAGCTCAAACAATACAGAAGAGGCAGGGAAAATAAAACAGGCTTTTGTTTCCCAGGTCCCACACCCTATTTGTTGGCTGCTTTGGGGTGGGGAAGGGTGAACTTGCAGCACATGTGGGAGGCCCAAGAGCTACCCAGGGTGCAGGGGCTGGTCCTGACAGGGGAAAGCTCTCCTGCCTGTTCCCAGGGCAGACCACAGCAGGGCAATTGCCCAAGTTATAAACATGGGTCAAGGACCCACTGTCTTGTACCTGGCCCCAAAGCAATAGGTCCCAACAACCCAGGCTAAGACCATACACCCTGTCTAGAGAGGCAGATATTTACAGGGCAGGCAAATGTCCCAAGGACAGATCAGCACCCCTTTGAAGCCAGTAGGCATCACTCAAATCAGGCCCAAAACATGCATGTGACACTGGACCTGGTCTGTTTTACAAAAAGCGGCCAAGGACAGGGCAGTGAGGAATCTCAGCCAGAACCAGGTCCGTGATCCCCACAGATCAGTCTGTTTGAGGTACCTGACAGACCTTGCCCCTTGCACTCTGTTAGCAGCATTCTCCTCGGGAGAGGTGCCGAGATGGGGACAGTGAGAGTTGCACATACTGAACCCCAGCACTATTGATCAAGTGAGCTGGCAGCAAGGTTTCCAGGAACCCTCAATTTCCTGCTGCTGCCCCGCTGAAAAGCCCATTGATGCAACCCTTTAGGACTTCTGGGACAGAAAGATGACTCAGGGCCACATCACAATGCAAGATCCCAAGTTTTGCTACAAGCTGCCTCCAGCTACGTTCCAAAAACATGATTGTACCTTTGGTGTCTCACACACAGACTATTCTTTCCCAGAAATGCCAGGGAGACATACAGTAAACACATTTGATGCTGCAGTGGTCCTACCAGCTGCTGGCAGCAGGCAAATAGCCAGATTCCTATCAGGAGAACAAGAAGTTGCCCTAATTAAGAGAAACCAGCACCTCAATCAGCCAAGCTGCCCCTTTGCAAGCTATTGATAGTGGGTAGCAGTACAAGCCTTACAAGAAGCAGCACAAGCACAGCCTGAGGTGGCCTGAGGTGGCTTTGGTGCTCACCAACTCCACACAATGCTGTCCTGAGTGACCATTGTAACAGCTGTAGCCCAAAGTCATGGAATAAATTAACTCAGGGAACACTCGGGGCACATTTTACACAGGTGGACCATAAACTGGGGAATGATATCTGGGTATTATATCAAAGGATGGGAAGAGGGGTGTTGGATAAGGAGAATGTATTGGATAGTGTAGGACCTGAGCATGATGGAAGTGGTTTGGAATAAGAGGTGGAGAATGTGCTGGTTTTGGCTGGGATAGAGTTAATCTTCACAGTGGCTGGTATGGGGTTGTGTTTTGGAGTTGTGCTAAAAACAGTGTTGATAACACAGGGATGTTTTTGTTATTGCCAAGCAGTGCTTACACAGATCCAAGGCCTTTTCTGCTCCTCAGCCCACCCCACCAGTTAGGGGAGAGGACACAGCTGGGACAATTTGCCCCAACTAACCCAAAGGATGTCCATAACATATATATGATGATATGAAGCTGGGGGAAGAAGGAGGAAGGGGAGACATTCAAAGCAATGGCATTTGTCTTCCCACATAACCGTTACACATGATGGAGCCTGGCTTTCCTGGGGATGGCTGAACACCTGCCTGCCCACAGGAAGTGATGATAAATTCCTCATTTTGCTTTGCTTGTGGCTTTTGCTTTACCTGCTAAACTGCCTTTATCTCAAGCCACAAGTTTTCTCACTGTTACCCCTTCCGATTCACTCCTCCACCCCACCAAGGGAGGTTCAGCAAGCAGCTGTGTGGGGCTGAGCTGCTGGCTGGGGTTACACCACAGCAACACGCTACCCTGTGGCTGGGTGTGGACCCAAGCTCCTGCACAGTACAACTTGTTCAAGGGATTAAGGCTCACATTTTGGGATCTTGCAAGTGCATGTCTGTGACCTGCTAATGTATCTCCCTGCAATGACTGTGCTGTCACCTCCCTGGATGAGTCACTCATGAAAAGTGGGCAGGGTCAAGAGGGATGCGTAAAAAGGAGATTTTAATCAGGGCTGACGACATCCCAGCAGCTGAGGAGGTTGTGTATCTGTCTGACAGCAGGAGGGCAGGCAAGACCAGCTCCACTGCACAGTGGAACAGTCCCATGCACACAACACTCCCAGACTGACGCACTGAGACACACTCCGCTCGTAAGAGCACAAGCTCTGGAAGGAACCACTCCTGTAAGTCATCTGCACTCCTGGACACTGTGGAGCCTGTTGGAGCCAGGCAGGGGAAGGGACAGTTCAGACAGAAGTCAATTCTCCCCTAAGAGTCCACAGAAGCTTTTTTAGTCAGCCAGGAGGTGCTATATCAGTGACCCACTCCCAAAGGCTGCTACGAGATGAACAGCACCTCAAGTCATGCAGACCCTGCAGAACTGGAATCCCTATGCCAGCTGCAAAACTGCACCCAAGCCAGATGGACATGGGGAGTCCTGGAGAGGGATATTCTGGTCTCTAGGGCTCTTTGCCCCCAAACCATCACCCTAGTGCCAAGTACCACAGAGGTTCCACACCACATTGCACAGATCAAGATGTATAACCAGACTCCCCACCTGCACCATCCACAATGAACATTCTCACACCCAAATGCCATCCTCAGGGCACTTTACCTATTAAAATGTCTTTATCTCAACCCAAAAGTTCTCACTTTTACCCTCCCAATTCTCTCCCCAGGAGACCCATAACCCCAGGGTTCTGAGGGGATCTATCAGGCTGAACTGAACTGACTGAACTGTCCAGATGCTTTGCCCTTGCTCACTGCACCCCTCTCTGCTGGTACTTGCTAACCAGCAGCAGCTGCCACAGGGCTGGTCCCAAAAGTTCTCACTTTTACACGGCACGCTCAGTAGTCACACTGCTGCATGCATCAGGGTAGGAATCCCAGGCAAGGCAGCAAAAATCCCACTGAATCCCAAAAAGACATGGAGGAAGGTGCTCTCCACTGCCAGAAGCTGCCCTATGTGGCACCGCAGTGTTCTCCACTAGCAGCAGCAGAGCTTTGTGCCAACTCCGCTCGTGCTCTGGTCACTGTCACCTGCCTCTGTGACCAGCTGCCCACATCAGTTAAGGGATATTCCTGTCCCTGGTGCACAAGGCACATTCAGGCCTCACCTCTGCGGGACAGCCGGGTGTCCGCATCCGTGTCCACAAATAGCTTCATGCGGAAGAGGTCCCGCACCTCCTGGCTGTAGAAGGCCAGAATGCCTTCAAAGAGCACCACGTCGGCAGGGTACACAGTCACCGTCTCCTCTTTCCTAGCAGGGGGAAGGACAGTCAAAATATGCTGGTGGGGTGCGAAACAAAACAGAGGTGGGGGGAAACAGCGGTGCTCCTAAGCACTGCTCCAACCCTGGGACATCACTGCTGCACCAGGGGGGCGACCAAGGAGAGGGCACACCTACCCCACCGCCGTGAAGGGAATCCAAGGCATACGTACACTTCCTGGAAGGATAAATGGCAGAGCGGGAAGCACACTAGCCCTTCTCCCCCCACCTTGGCCAGCTGCTGCTTGCAAGTGTTAGGCGCCAAGCCATAAAGCCCAGGAAAGCCTATGCATGGGGCCTGATCCACGGGAACCTGCACGGCCAGGTCTGCTTCCCTGGGAACCAGGCAGCACTTCCCTGACAGCACAGGGCTTTTGTGAGAAACGGAGCAGGGTCACACCACCCATGGCCAACACAGGCATGCACAAACAAGCTGTACACATGCAAGGGAATTATTACAGGAGCAAGAGCTGTCGTTCTCCTCCTTTCCTGGCACTACCGAGCTGTTTGAGCTGTTTGTTAAAGCTACAAACACTTAGTTCATGGGGAGAGGAAGTGTGAATGGGGCACAAAAGGGGGGCCACAACCCCCCTTCACTGACGCCTGATGTTGCCTGACGAAGCTGCCTACGCAACTTTCCAGACCCTCAGACTGTGCCTGTACCTGCCCTGGGTTCTCTAAGCAAGGGGCTGGGAGCAGTTAGGATGGAAACTTTTGGCTGGCAGGTTAAGTGTCTAAGAGCAGGCGCAAGAGGGGCAGGTGCTTTGGGCTGGTGCTGTGCCACAGGGCGTTAGCAGAGGCACAGCAAGGCAGGAGCAGCTGTTAGACCTGGAGTGGGAGACAAAGTCATAGACAGGAATCTGGACCGTCTTCCCTTCTGTGATCTCTTTGAGTGTTTTCACGATCAGCTCGTTGTCAAAGGCATCTGAGGAGAGAGGAAACGTTACCCGAGGCAGCTTTGCAACCTCTCCCACCCACAAGATGCTGAGCTTAGCCCAGCCAGAGTCATTGGCACCCTGCACTGGGGACACAGACATGCAGACTTGGGAGGAAAGCCCTGCACCTCCCCATGGGTGTAGCAAGGCCCAGATCTCCAGAGCCGTGGGGGTTTATGGCTCTGCAGCAGCCTGGGATGTGGCCCACAGGGATCAATACTGCCCTTGTATGGCAGCACTGACAGCCCAGGCACAGGAAGGCATCTCCTCCACAGCTCCAGCCCTCAGAGAGACTGGAGCAGTGTTCCAATTGCGAGCCACTGGACAGACAGGGCTCTGTTTGCTCAGTGCTTGCTGCCTCCGGCAATTGTGCTCGTGGGGATGAAGGGACAGCGGCTCTGGAATTTCCCCACCAAGCCCAGGGATGGTTCAAAGAACCTCTGTTGTATTAATAGGGCACAGCCTCCTCCATGGAGGGGTTTGCAGAGCAGCTGTACAGATGGTTCCCTCCTTGAAGGAGGGACATGGAGCTGCTGGCTCCAGGGGGCTGTGGCAGGCCACTTCTCCCTGGGTCTGACCCAACTGCACCAAAGAGCAAAGTTCCTTTGCAACCTGGTCTAGTGAAGGGTGTCCCTGCCCATGGCAGGGATGGGCGAAACAAAATGAGCTTTAACATCCCTTCCAACCCAAACCATTTGATGATTTTATGAGAAAGGTGTTCAAACAGAGGGATGTTTTTCCAAGAAGAAGAGTGTCTTAAGGACCTTGAGGGTTCACAACCTCCCCTTTCTCATCCCAGACACTCCACCTCAGAGGCAGTTTCTTTCTCAAAAGAGATAGAGGCTGTACTGCAAGGGACACAGGTGTCTCCAACCACCCTGCCAGAGATGCATCCAGCTCTGCAAGAGCCTTACTAAGCCACCCACTCCTGCTCCATGCAGAGACAGAATCCCAGTGTCCATGCAGGCTCTTTGCTAGTCGAGCTGGGGGTCCCATTCCAGCCCTTGCCCCACGTTGCGTGGCAGAGCCCCAGTGCTGTTCTCCATTCACCTGGATGGTCAAAATTGAACTGGCCTTTGAGTGCTTTGGATTTCTGCTCCGAGGTGAGGACCCGGTAGAAGCTGTCTTGGCTCACAATCACCACCTGCTTCTGGCGGTAGTCCACCTCATTCTGGCCCAGCAGCTGGACAATCTTGGAGCATACAGAGGACTGGGAAAGGAACAGCAAAAGAAGCGAGTCAGCAGCAAGTGGCACAGGGAAGATGTTCCCAGTAATCACCACTCTGGGTGCACGGGGCACTGCTTGCTGGACCTCCAGCTGAGTTTGTGGTCCCCTTGAAGGCACAGCCCAAAGCCACTGAGGCAGAAGTGCTCCAGAGGCACCACCGTGGTGCCCTTCAGCGTGACAGCAGCACCAAGCTTGCTGCCTGCCTCTCTCTCCTCTACGTCTATGGCCTCCCCACAGCTCCTATTCTGGACACAAGTGGCAGCAGGAAAACAGTCGGCTCCTGCCTGGGTTTAGCCACGTGCCCAGGGGCCCCCGTCACTCCAGCCTGCCAGGCAGCTCCCCAAGGTGCAGAGCTGTGTGGGGCACCAGGGCTGAGCCTCCTCCCTGGGAAGCAGTCCAGTGCCTTGGTTCTTCCAGCCCAGAAATCCAACCACAGCATGGGCAGAGAGGGAGAGACTCCTCACAGGGGGAGCCAACAAAGCCCAGGATGAAAAGACACTAGGAAGAGAGCCCTAGGACTTTACCAGGGATCTCCACCACAGCTGCCAGGGCTGGGAGGAGCAGCTTCGAGCATATCCTGGTGCCTCTTGGCACAGCAAGCCTAAGGGCACTGCCGAGTCAGCGGCTGGAGAGCCACGTGGCTCTGGCTGCCAGTGCAAGATCCCCATGAGCACTGCTGGCACAGGGATGGGCACCTCGCACACCACATGGAGCAGGCTGGGTGCAGGTGGCCAGCACTGACTGCTGGCACTGCAATGGTCCCCATCGTTGTCACACGTCTCAGAGCTCGGGGGACAAATCCCAAAGCCTGCCTCAGTCCCTTCTCCTTAGTCATAGGAGTCCCTGGCCGCTGTGCAACGCAGCGGTGTTAAATGCATCATTACCTGGCAGCTGGCACTGCCCTGGCCAGCAGGAGTCAAGGTCAGGCTGGTTGGGGAGCACTCTGCTGCCTGCAGAAGCCCTGCCTGCTCCTGCCCTACAGCATCCACTGTTCAGGGCAAAGCAGATGCTCCTGGTGCCAAACAGAGCTGCTTCACCTCGTGTGAATCACGCTGGCTGCAGATGCTCAGTCCTGGCCTCAGTCACCACAAATACTCTGCTGAGCCCTCTGCTTTATAAAGAGCAGTTTGCTTGCCCCAACCTGCCTGACAGTGGCTCTTTCCACGCTCCCACATCCTGGCTGGCTCCATCACCTGCTCTGTACCTGGCTAGCAACCTCTACCTGCAGAGCTGAACACAGTGTTAGTGAAAGGGAACAGGGAGGGGAACGCATGCTTGGTAGAGGAGGTCACCCCAGCAGAGGGCAAGGCTGTTTGCCTGCGAAGCTGGAAGATTTGACGGCATTCCCGTCTCCAGAGACCGTCTCTTCCCCTCCAGGCCAGGCTGACCTGACTTGGCTGTGACCGCTGGGCTGTGAGTCAGCCCCAGCCTGGCTGGAGAGCCTCCACACAGCACTGCTGCAGAGCAAACCGGCTCGGGCTGCCCAACAGCAGTTTGGGCAGCCTGGGGCACAAGTTCAGGTTTCAGGTCAGAGATGGGGGTCTCCCTGAGCATCCCACCTTCTTCTGCTTCTCACAGCTGGCAAGTTGTGCTTCCTGAGCCACGTTGGCAGCCCTGCCCTGCACCAAGCTGCTACCACCCAGAACAAAGCTCTGCAAGTCAGTGCCAGTCACTCGCCCTCTGGCACACACAGGCACAAAGCCCAAACCCGCTCTGTTTCCCCCCTCTCCACATCCTTCTGCAGCCTGCGCCAGCCCTACTGCTTATCCAGCTGTATTCCACAGGTTTCACAAAACCAGGGTGTCCACAGTGCCTCTCCTCCACTTTCCTGCCTGCTCTCTCCCTGTGGAGCAAGGATTCAGCCTTGGCCACAGCTGCTGAGGACACCAAACTTCCCAGGCCTTTTGCCATTAGGAATAAACCACCTTTCAGCACAACCACAGACAGACTTCCAGCCTGTAGATCCGCAGGCTCCATATGGATTTGCACCAGAAACTGTTTTCCCCAGCACAGGGGAGGGAACAGGGCTCCTTGACTTTGGATCAGTGAAAGTAAAACACCAACTGCAGTTGCTCTCTCCCCTAAGACCTCAGAATATGGATGGTCAATAAAAACATTTGGGAGCATCAGACAGTTCCTGCCAGTCTTCTTTCTGCCTTATGGACACTAATCTCTGGTCTACTGATCCTGGAAGACGGAGAAAAGTCTCCATCAGCTCTGAAAAATCACCTTCCTGTTCCATATCCCACAGCTTGAGACAACCGATGGTTAGGAAAACCCAAGGAGAAAGTACCTGTCGGCACCTGGAGACAGCAATACATCCTCCCTTGGGGTTCCAGGACAAAGATCAGAGCATATCCCAGCTGCATTTACCATCAGGGCTCCTGGGGTGAACAGTACCTCTTGCAAAAGCATCCAGACAGATACTATACACATATACATATCCCCCTTTCCCTGGTGGGCTCTGCAGAGCTGGCAGAAGCGGCGGAGAAAGACAACCACAAGGACACCCTGCTCTCAGGACCAAGCTCAGGTTCAGCTCCCCATTACTGCCTGGCTAAGCAGGGATGCCACCTCTGGGCTCTGGGAAGAGGCACATGTCACCTTCGTCCTTCAAGTGTGCACCAGGGCACGCTCACACATTATACCTGCATTAAGTGCAGTGGGACACAGGGACAGTGGGGGACACTGTATGTTCCTCCAGGGCTGTGTTCAGCTCGCCTTAGTGGGGCAGCAAACCTCAGCAAGGTCCCAGTGAGGGTTTTTCCTTTTCTCACTACCATTTGTGATGGAAACAATGGTTCATAAGGGGCATTCCCTGATGCCAGCTGAATACCTCCTACAGCTAGATAGGCAGTTTTTTCCCTCTATTAAGGAGGAAGAAAAACCAGAAACAGAGCTTGGAAATTCCCCTACACAACGGGAACAGAAACTCCTGGTCTCAGGAAGTGTTCCCCCAAATGAATAGCATGTCCCCTGCTTAAACCCTCTTCTCCCAAATGAGCACAGCATACATATGTGACTGTGAAAGATCCACCAATAACAGGGAATGGTGACAGCCAGGCTCTAGGGAGGCCAGTAGATGCCCAGAAAGACCAAGACTGGAGCATGACTCCAAAGTGCCATGTCAGGGTGCAACAAGCCTGGATGCAGGGTAACTCAGGGCACATGTGGTGCTGCACTAACTTGAAGAAACCTCCTGGGCTCAGATTCCTTCCTTTGCCAATTCCTAACCACTTCTCCCAGGGGAGAAGACAACAATGGTTTCTTCTCCAAGAAGCCCAGGACTGCAAGGGATGACTTGAGCAAGAGGACATGACACTATAGATGAACCCCAATACAGAAACTCTAGGATTTGAATCCCATCCCCAGGTCTGCCCTACATGATATATCTCATCCACAGAAGATGAGAGCCATGCCAGGGCTCCTTGCCTCTCCTCAGGCCCTTTTCCATATCCACATCATCTATGCATACCTTGCCATGACCCAAAGCAAACACTAACAGTGATTCAACCACAGTGCACTTCAGGCAACAGGATGCTTTCTCAAGCAAAAGCCTTCCCCTCCTCCAGAACTTGGTTAAAACTAAATATAGCCAGGACCCAGCAGCCTCTGAGCTTCCATGGTTGCCAAGCAGACCTTTCCCATGTTAGCTACATGAAACCAATGCAGGACTTTCCAAGCACACAGGGAGGGAGCCCCGGCCATCGGTCATGACTTCCCACATGCTGCACCAAGGGGAACTCAGCTTCTGGTTTGAGCAAACCGGCTGCAACCCCCAGAGCTGCACTCCCCCAGGCTTTGTGCTCAAGCTGCTCCCTGGGAAAGCTGTGCCAACCAACCCACACCACACACAGACGGCAGGGAGGGAGGTATCCACACAGCACAGCACAAGCAGCAAGCTCAGGGATGTTATTCCTGAACAGAAGCAGCTGCAGCTCCCCTTGCAGGACTCCTCCTCTGAACCAAGCACACAAATAGCCAGTGTTCAGGGAAGAAGTACAGCTTTATTCTGCTGGGAAGCAAAGACGCAGAGGGCACCTGGGGGAGAAATCCACCATATTTTCCCAAAAGAAGAGAGGTGCACAGGGGAAGAAACTTAGATGGGTGTTTGGAGACCTACTCCTGACATTTATTTGGAATATATTAATTACCTATTTAATTCAGTCTATAGCCAGCTGCTCAGATATTCTTCCAGAATTGACTAATTCCCCAACATTATTATGCAGATTATCCCACAATCCCTCTTGGGTAGCTCCGATCGGGCAGTCAATTACAACTTCAGATGGGTATTAAGGAGAAAGCTGATGGACAGCCAACCACCATGAACCACCATGTGAGGGTACCAGACAGGACACAGCTGATGCCTCTAGGCCCAGGTTTGCTTCAGCAGACAAGGCAATACCATGCCTCTGCCTCTGAGAGGGTAAGGCCTGTCCTGAGCTAGGAAGAACTCCAAAGCCTTGTGCAAGTGGATATAAAGAAGAGAACTCACTGAGAGCACTTTGCCCATCCCCAGGGAGCCTGGTACTGCAGAGGGATGTCTAAGTTCCCACTTCAGGGAGGACATCCTATCCTCCCAGGGACTCTAGACAAGACACTCAGCAAAAGTGACCTACCCAGATCAAGTCATTCCAGCCCTAAAGAAATACTGAAACTGCCAGACCTCTCAGGAGCAGGTGAAGCAGAAGGACTGTGCCAGAAGCAAGACCCTGGAGAGGCATGTGCTAGGCTCCAATGTGGAATGAGGAGAGACACAGCCTCCTGCCACCACTGCAGGCTGCCTGCCCTGAGCCAAGCTGCTGCTCATGAGGACAGTCCTCCTCAATGGAGCTGTGCCCTTGGCACAGGAGAAACACTACAGCCAGGAGCAAGGACAGACTACAGCAGACACATCCACCAGGGAGAGGAGCCCAGAGGTTATCTGCAGGAACACCACTGCCCTAACATCCTTTCTGTAGGATGCAGGTGTGAGCAGGCTTGGCAGGGGCTGCCGATGGCTCTGCATTCACAGCAGCCTGGTTGGGGTGTCCTCATCATATACTTGCAGATAAACAGCCATCAGTTTTGGGATCTAGCAGGATTTTCCCCAAGACCAAACATCAGGGACCACTGTAATTACTTGTTTCATTTCTCCAGTGTCCCCCGTAGCATGGTTACCTTCCCAGGCATCAGTTACTCAGTCAGGTCTCTGAAATCAGAAGCTATACCAATGCTTCCCTTCTCTCCAGCAGCACACGAGTTACAGATTTTGGTCTCTTCTCGAAGGTTATGGTAATTATAGAGTACTAGGAAGTGCTCAGTGGACTAGGGTGACACACAGAACAGATACCAAATCAGGAAGGGTCCCAGAACATCTATCAAATGTCTGCCCTAGTTCATGACCCACACAATCCTTTCCAGTCCTAAAGGAGCACATCCGTATGGCAACACTGAGACTGGAAACTTGCTATTCTCATACCAAAAGCCTGGGCCTCCACCCAGAGCGTTCCCAGGCAGGTTCACCATTCCTGCCTTTCCCTTTGTGAGCCACAGGCCAACCAGTCTGGGTGTGGGATAGCCAGGTTTATGTTCACTCACCCTGGGACACTGTGCATGTGATCAGCAATCCCAGGCTGGAGCATAAACAGGCACAAACACAGAGGCTCTAAACACAGATTACATGCAGTGAGGAAAACAAACCCTCTAACACAATCCCTCCCAATCCTCTGGTTTTAGGCACAGGATATTTTTCTCAAGCCCCTGCTGCAAACTCCATAGCCTGGAGCTGGCTGAGCCCATGGGACTATGGCAACCAGGCTCCATAACGCACTCGCACATATTCCATCAGTAACAGGAAAGGGCTGACCCATCAAAACGTCCTGTGTATCAGTCTGACCAGGGTTGGCACAGAAATACACTCTACTAGAAAGTTTGACGAGTCTCTAGCACACATTGACACCAGTGTTTAACAAGTCAGACCTTGTGATACAGGGCACCTGCCAGCCACGGAATGAACGTCACCAGGAAATGGTGCTGAACCGGCACCGGGCTGCTGCAATTCCTGCTCGTCCCCCCAGGTCACTCCTGGGTCTCCCTTGGGATTGCCAGCCACCCAGGTGGTGACACAACCCCCAGGTTGCTGTGGGGGACCTCAGCCCTTGCTGGGGTAGGGGACTGAGCTCTGTCACCAAAGAAGCCCCGTGCAGAGATGGAACTGTCTCATGCAGCTCAGGACACTGGTTCTCTGTGGACCAACACGCTGGCTGTCCCACCCTGGCTGGGCAATACCAGCCTCCTTCAGCCTCCTGGCTGGCTGCTTTTCTAGGCAGGCAGTTCAGCCTCAGCCAGCCTTTTTTGTGTCTAAAGCAAAGTGCCTGGTGGAGTAACAGCAAAGAACACACCTGGCTGCAATCTTGGTGCTTCTGCAGTCTGGAAACTCTGAGGCTGCACATTCAAACAGACATTGGTAACTTAATGTACTAACTCAAGACCCAAATGATGCAACCATGGGGATGCAGTGGCACCAATATTAAGCCCTCACTAGTCTGAGTGATGAACAGCCAACCAAAGTGTTCAGTCCTTTAGAAATCTGTCTTTTCTCACAAGCTCCTGTTAGAAGGCAGCAATCAGCACCTAACTTCACGTGGGGACAATTAATGCTTCAGCTTGAGCTAAAAGAGCTCTTCCCACCCCTGCAGCCACCCCAGCACCAGATGCTCCCACTGCTGCTGGGAGCGAGCCACTCCAGCACCACCAGCAGAGCTGCAAGGTCCCAGCAGCTAAGCTGAACTGAGGACACGGGAAGAGCTTAACAAGGTATCCCAACACTTCCCAGCTCATCTCAGTAGTCAGTTTGCTGAACTTTCCTCCAGCCTGCAGCCTGGCTGCCTGCCTCACCTGCTGCCGTCCTTGGTAGTCAGGAATCTTGTGCAGGAGGGAAGAAAGAAGCCATTAGCACAAAGACCATGGGTATAAGAAGGAAATAAGAACTTTAACAGAGCACTTTAAAGTGCACAGAATGAAAGAAAATGCTACAACCAGCCTTGAGAATCCCTCTGACGAAATGAGGTGGCTGCAGTCATCTCCAGTTTTGGTACAGGAGGAAGGTCTTTATGCCATATCATCTCCTCCACCCAAGGAAACTGCAGCAAGCTTTGGCCAGGCTGCACAGTGCTCGAATTCTGGGGGACAGTAGAAGAAATGCTGCCTCCCAGCAAGCTTTTATGAAAGCCTGGCCCAGCTGAGCTGACTCAAAACAGCCACTGTGCAGCTGGCACTGCCCTCACAGAGGCTGCAGAATCCCAGCCTGCCCAGGACCTCTGCAGCTCCCCAGTTTTGCTCCCAATGCAGTCCCAATTTCTTTTCAGCATGAAAAACCATGAGAGCACTCAAGGTTCTACCTCCTACCCGAGTGGCCAAAGTTGCTCAAGCCTCTTTTACTCACTAGGGAATGGCACTCAATCTTCAAGCTTGAGTTCTCACAGATCTGCCTTTAAGGAATACCAGCCAAACACCCCCCAGCTCTTTGGGAAGGCCAGACACTTCCAAGACCAGCTTTCCCAGGGCACCACACAAGTCATGGCAAGGTAAAAACATGATCCCTTCTTTCCTGAGATTGACCCTGCTGGTACATCCAGAGGGATGAGAAGGGCCTGTGGCACCTTTTTTGCCCATCTCAGACTCAAAAGCAGCAGTGGGAGGAGCTGGGGGGGCCCTTGGAAGGCAAATTCCCTCCATTATCTTTGGGGCTGGTGTGCTGCCAAAGGGGTGTGTTGTAACAACAACCCTCAGTTGGTGTCAAGGCGAGTCAGATGGATTTGTCACTTTCCCAGTGGGAAAGGTGCCTGCTTCGCTTTCCCACTAGCACTCTGTTTTCACCCAGAACCAACACACCAGCACAGCAACCCCTGGGCTGGATTTCAGCTGCTTAGCCCTTAGCTAAGCACATCAGCCCCACCACTGCTCTCCTGGAGTATGCTGTGGCACCCAGCATTGCCTGGCACAGGGCAAGGTCACCAGCCAGGCAGGGGACAGTCCCCCTGCACCCCTGCCTTGTATCTGCACCAGGCAAGAATTTGAAGGTCTGTGGGCACAAGCACCAGGTCATTTTTTCTTGTTGCTTCTCCTCATGGAAGCTTTTTTATTGCCAGAGTATTTCTTACAGTCTTTCCCCACCAACTTTGTAATGATCTGCTGGGTTCCCTTCAACGGGCAGCACTGCACAGAGGTTTTTAGCAGCCAGCAATCACTAGAGGGGGGGAAATCAAAGCTGAGAGACAGGAAAAGCCAGTTAGTAACATCTCCCTTGCTGGAAAGAACCATTTCCCTATTTTTTTTACTAAGGCAGCCTGCTGCTATTAGGCATTTTCACTTTGAAGTTGAGAACCACTGTGGCGTATTGTACTGTAATCACTGCTTTTACCTTGTGGGCCTGAGACACAATGTTCAGAGACATAACAGTTCAGCAGTGCCAGACACGATGTTATTGGGACAACTACAGAGAGGCAGACCCACGCATCAGGGAACAGACAAACCCAGCATGTTTGAGTCACCAGAAGCTGTACTGCAGGAACAATCCAGCTTTGGTTCCCACTGGAGGAGATTGCATCCTCTCTCACCATCCCTCCCCTGTTATGGCTGGATTTTTCCCCCTTGCAGCAGCAATAGCAGTCCAAGAATCAATAGGGTACTCAGAGACACATGCTTAAAACAGTGAGCTGAGATACAGTAGTAAGGTTGTGCCATCCTTCAAGAGAAAAAAGGGTCTCCCCTCTAAACCAGAGACATAAGGCTCATCTTCCCTCTGTGCCAGCCCAAATTCAGCTTCCTTAGCAAGAAACATTTCAAAGGTATAGCTACTTCCAGATCTGTTCACGCTCTCCAAAACGCCTCTTAAAAACACACGTAGAACGTGCTGCCCTGCATAGGAGAGCTGATGAGCTGGTTTTACTGCTCTTAAATAAGAAGGAAAAAAAAAAAAAGAAGTAATTTTCTTTTCATATTAGGAGAGAAAGCGACCTAGCTCAGGTTAAACAGATAAAATAAAACCCTACAGTATGAAATAACTAAAATAAAATGCTAAAGAGGCGTAAGGCTGCCCTGCGCTGCAGTTTGGGTGTAGCAGCCTCCCGGGAACACCCGCATTGCCCCGGCGGGGCGGCTGCCCCGGCCCCGCAGCCCTCGCCCCGCTCCGCTCCCACCTGCCGCTGCCAAGGGCCAGCCCCTCCCGGCACGGCAGCCAGGAGGTCGTTCTGCCGCTGTGAGTCAGCATTTGCTGCAGAATCCCCGCTCCAGCTACCCCAAAGTTGGGCAGAGAAGGGCACCCCCATGCACGGCCGACACCATATGGG